>VXBZ01002111.1:1202281-1325361 GCA_013399135.1 Heliornis fulica
AAAAAAATAACAACCAGAGCACATGTATTCATTTTTTATATTCCCTAGAAAAGTATATTGCCTACATTTAGTTTTCACTATTGTGTCATTTTTTATTATTGACACATTCCTTGTTTCCAGGAACTGATCTTTATGGGGATAAGTTCCAAAAAGTTTACAAACTTTTTCATAACACTTGTTACCTCCAAATCCTGGTCAAAATGCAAAAATTCCAAAGCACCTTTAGTTTTTATTGGATATCTCCTGATTGTTCACATGTTCTGATATTAATAAGAATTAATTATATAGACTGGGAAATGCATCCAGTAAAAAATAAAATTTAAAAATCCATAAAAGTTTTTTATTTGTTCTTCTTTCTAACACTTCTTTGAATATCAATTTGCAATGCCTGTTTGAGTGACAAAAGCAATGGCTGTACCATCTTGCAGATGTGTGTAATACAAAGCCAGTCACAATTGAAGTTTTCTGATTTAGGATAATAAATATATTTTATATTAAATCTGTTAAGATATAGTAAGAGTGAACTCAATGAATTTCAATCTCCAAAACCAAAGCTATTTGCAAAGAATTCTCTTAACTAATCTGTACATTTAGTCAAAGTTGCTTTCTTTATCATTCTGGAGGAAAGTAATAGTGGCAGAGACAGAGGCACACAGTACCACACACCAGAAATGCCTCATCTTCACACATGCTTGGTCAAGACTGGTAATAGCATTCCTTAAGGAAAATTTTGCCAAAGTACCAATTTCCAAGTGTTTACATGTATTATGAACCTTAATTCTTTTTTTACTTTGGGGGAAAAATAGCACTGAATCAGCACCGAATCTAAAACTTGGTACAATTTCTCACAGGAGCACTGTTTAAAAAAGGAAAAGACTCATGCTGCTTCAGAGAGCTTTCACTTGCACCTTTTCCATTCCACACAAAGAGCTGAAGCAGTTCTGATGTAAGTAACATACGGCTAATTTGCTATATTTATGTCACATTGATATGATACTGACAGTATTCACACAATGGAGCCATTATCCATTAAGACATATGTCTTCCTGGTGTCTGGGTATGTGCAAGGGTAAGAGGAGAACCTGGGCTTTTACAGACAGCTTGAGAAATTCAGCATCATAGGAAAATAGAGAGGCATAATAGGCAGAATTATCTCTGCCCACTCAGAGGTCATGAGCATGGTTTTCAGCCGTTTAGCCTCATTCACACACAAAGATAATGTGAGATGCAAATGCTCAGTTTTCTCTCCATGCATGGGAGAATCTTTAATGTTACTGATTCAGGCAAGTTTGAGGGAGCTTTGCTTTGGCCCCTTGCACCAAAAGAGGTATAAATCATGGTTAGGGCTGTATTCCTATCAGTGACACAGACCCAAACCAGCAGCCAGGTACAAGACAAAGACCAAAAGTTCAGGCATGGGGATTCATATATCACAGGAGGCGGGGGGAGGGCAGAGAAACACCGCAACTGCTAACCCTTGACAAGAAGAGAGGGATTGCATATCAGCATTTGTATTACTGTCCTTCCCACTAACCCTTCAGTGCCATATGCAAAGCTGTCCTTCTCAGCACAGACATGGGAGTACTCAACAAAGTAATCTACCAGACTAACACCTTCTCTCAGTGACCTGTAAGAAGTTAGCCGAGTTACGTTAATGGGTGATGAGTCTTCTTGACCTAAAGCACAGATGTTACTCTCTTTCATACATTTAATGTCTTATATGGACATCTTTTTAAAGGACCAAACAGTTCCCAACAGAATATTTGTACCAAACCTTTTAAGGTTCATTCACATTTATTTTCTTTTATATTTTCTTTTACCCTTAAAGGTCATTTCACAAAAGAGATCAAAAGGAAGCTTTTCCATTCCTCCTCCGCAGGTGGCCAGGAGGAGATTAACTGCTAACAGAGACTTCAATATATAAATCTAGATGACTTGTTTTACACAGCAATACAATGTTACTGTCATAGGTTCTGTTTGCATACATTAAACTGTATTAAAAACTGTCTTCCCTAATTTGCTCCTGAAAATGACTCCTCACAATGCTTTCTCAAAAATAGTTGCTGGGAAGAAATTACCTGTTTTGATGTTTACAAAAAGGTACTTTGAAGCTGAATAAGTCAGTAATTCATTTTACCCAAGAAACAGAATCTGTGATAATAAGGTCCTGTAAGAACAAAATGTGCATCCAGAGTTGGTTGCCTTTGTCCCAGACAGGAGTTCATCCTTGTAATCTTGTTACTCCAGTACTATTCCTAAGTCAAAATTGAACCTGAGGTTGTAATAAGACAGAGTCAAATGTGCTTTCCATGAGTTTTTGAAGCAAAACCATTCAAAACAAACAAAACCTTATTCAACTGGCAAATAAAAATGTAACTTTCAAACAAAAAATGCTGTGTTCACAACTAGTGGAAAATTCAGAAGGTTTCTTCAATTTTTTTTTTTTTTATTTTGTCATCTGCTATTCAAACAAGATATTTTTTAAAGGACCTTTTTTTTCTAATTGGGCCATAGTTTAACTCATGTTAGCAGCTCCTGGCAGGGCTGAATACCATTGACTACTGTGCCCTTCAGCAGGTAAAACTCCGAATCTTCTTAGTTGTGTTGCCCTATTTCTTTAAAGGTAGAGACTGGGGAAATAGCAAGGGCTGCTCTTGTAAAAAAAAAATAATAAAAGAACGACTGAGAAAGATTCTGTGAAGAAATCAGCTGCTTGTATCGCCATTGGGCTTCAAAGCTGTAAAAATAGGATGTTCGCTTCCTGACCCAAGTATGTAGGGCAGAGAATAGAAATGGGAGACTTTTTCACACTAAAAAGAACAGTTAAGAAACAGCTTGGCAGTCTCAGAAGGCAAAGTGATTATCAAAACTTGGAGATAACTTTCCAAGTTGTTATACACCTAAAGCAGGTCTATCAAATGATTGCTCCTGCCCTAGACATTTTAAATTGATCTTTCCCACTGCACTACCCTGGTACTGGGTGTGTGCCTTCAATATATCAATCAGAGAATGTATTATCCCCAGACTTCTGAGTATTCAGGTAGTCTGCATTGAAGACAATCACTCACTTTACACCACTGCTGTTTCAATTAAGAGTGAATCTCCCCTGTTGCAGGGTCTTCCAGTGAGTCCTCTAATGTTTTGTGCAGATTTGCTGAGTCTTTTTATTGAAAAGAAAAAAAAATTAAAATACATATTTCTATCATGCAGCAAATGTTCCTTGGCAATATAAGCCATGAAAGACCTTCCCTTCTAAAACCAGCATGTACCACTCCAAGCTGGGCCAGGGACATGATCACACCTGTTCATCCAGAATGGGCTTCAAGGTCACAGCATGGCCAAACATTATTTCCACTTGAACAAAAGGAAAATAAATTGTTCTCTGAACAATCATTGTATAAAATATGTTTTTAAGGAAACTATTCCAGGCTGGATTCACTTTTGAGGGGAGGGCAAGGGAAAAAGAAAAGATGAAGAGTAAGTGGGTTGCTCCCTCTACTTACTACCATGAAGTAATATCTGTGTAAGATATTTGAGCTAGGGTGTGGGAGAAAGCAGTTTTCACAGTCCCCTCCAGGAATCTGGGGGGTGGGGAGTAAGGCTACAGCATGGCTACACCAAGGCCATATGCAGGTAAAGCAAATACTACAGGAGGGTCAAGCTGTTGAGCTACAAAGAGGAGGAAGTGTTCCCACTTATTCTTACCACCACAACCCAAACCAATGTTCCTTTGAGTTAGGAAAGGTTAGGTGTTGCTTTCCAGTTGGGCAGGAAAGCCCAATTTCTGCTTGAGCTCTAGCGACAGAGTTTGGGCAAGTAGTGTAGTGAATGAGGAACTACACAGCTGGAGAAAAATGGTAGTGTGGGTTTTCCTTATAAGTGGTATTTTGGTTCACCTGTTTGTAAGAGGTGTTCAAAACCAAGCTGCATGTCACACAAGACCAAACTCTACTGTGACTTTAGTGGGCTGGAGTTTTTCAACTTGCTGTCCTCGTTACTCACTGCCAAGGTGACACACAGCCCTTTGCTTCTTCTTTTGCTGGTTCTGAATTTCTCCTATCTCATGTAGTGCAATTGAGCCTGATCTATTGAAATTAATTGGAATACCCCTGCTCTGTTGTGGGATTTCAGTCCAAAGCACACTTGTCTGGCAGAACTGCAGGTCTACCTCTAACCCCACTGCCACAGGAAGTCTGAGGAAATGTCTAAGTGGTTTTGACTTTCAGTGAAAGTAGGTCACTAGGAAATCTGGCAGTATCTGGCACAAACTTCAGAGTATATTGTCTGTGTTATAAGGTACTTAGACACCTTCACAAGTCACAGACAAACTGGTGCTTTGTCATGATATTATAATACAGCTTAGGCTAATCTAAAAAGTCCATCAAGACAACACTTTCAGTTGCATGGATGCTTCTTCACGGGAATACTGCAGTCAGGCAGCAATGCTCTATCACTTGGTGCTGGTTGTGGCAGATAACAGTCATGGTTAAACTAGGTCCTAAAGCAGTTTTTACTAGTGAGGGTGCTGAGAAGTCTTGACTGTGCATTATTCTTTTCCTATTTTTGCCACTTTTCCTTTGTGAAGGATCACACCATTTAAATACAGTTCATTCTGTACCTGCACTGCACCTGAGACATTCAGCATATGGTACTGAATTTCAGAGCCACAGAATTTTGATAGAAAATACTTGACCTTATCAAAGTGGCAATAGGACTGGATTTTCAGCATTTTCTAGACTTATATGTATTAAATGACATTACTAAGATATCTGGTGCTGCTGCTGTAAATAATATTTGGATTAAGCTAACGTTAATAGCTGCTAAAAATACCTCACTAAGGCAGCGGGAAAGTGAGACAAATCCCTCTATTGCAGAATGGACAATATTCTTATCCAATTCAGCAGCAGAGGAGGAGATGCTCTCTTATACTGGAGAGGAACTATTTTTAGGAAGCATGGGGCCGCTTGGAAAGAGATAAAGCATAGGAATAAACATAAGAGGTTTAAGCTTATTAAGAAAGGGTATTTAAGATTACAANCACTCTTGTAAATAAACACATGGTATGGTATCATCTGGACTTTACCTGGAAGTATCATGGGAAAAAGTTCCACTCCAGCATCTATCCCACAGACAGGTTCCCAAGAATGGTCCTTCAGCAGCCAGCTACAAGCCTTGATCCCACAGAGGTGTGTCAGAGAAGGTCTGGGGTGTCCAGCTGATGACTAGATAGTCTAAGTCTACCCAATTACAGAGAGCTCTATTTAGAAATTAATTTGATAAAGCACTGACTATCTCTAATAAAGTACTTTAAAGAAATGTCTTGCAAAACTGATTTCTCTCTGATTTAACTGTCTATCCCAGCAAAGATGTGAATCAATTAATTGGGAGCACGTGACAGTCAAGAAGTGCTATAGAGGGACTAGATGTAAGAGCAGGATCTTGTAATCTTTGCCTTTAGTTGCACTACTAAGAATAACTTTGTCTATGTTAGCAGTTATATGTCTGTCTATGTTAAAGTATTGCAAATTTTGAATATTGAAAAATCGCTGTCAGTCACAATAGATACCAAAACTTTTGAGAAAAGTGACTTTTAAATAAAAAATGAAATTTGGATCTTATTTATTTGCATTCTCAAGTGGGGCCTTTGGGATGCATACTTTCAAGACTTTCTCCTCAGTCAAGAAGCAGTGAAATCTAATTTGTATTTTTCTTAATGGCAACTAAGACCCTTAAATGATCACATAGCTCCAGGAGTTGTGTTTTTAAGGGAGATACAAAATATTCTTAGATGTGCTGTAAAGTCAAAATGAATAATGTTTTTTAAAGTCTATCCAATCCAGAAAATATAATGTTAAATTTGTTCAAGTTAGAAGTCACTCTTCAAAGAGTGTTCAATACAGAAAAGGACCCCATGCTTGTTGCCAATTGTTATTTGTTCCATAGCCTTTTCCAATTAGATGAGTTCCTTCAATTAGTAGCTGGAATTGGTTTGCATACATCCTTCAAATTGCTGTAATCAAGCCTCAAACTAGGTGCCTGAAAAGTAGAGGGTACCAGAGTGATAATACAGAGATTCCTGGCGGCTGGCTGTACCTCCATCAGTAACCAGATGTGGACTTCACAAATCTATAAATACCTTTTGCATCCCAGTCACTTGTCTACAGTGAGTTGTATTTCTCCACTCTCCTACATGTTGTTAAAAGACATTAGTAGGTCTACAGCATGACAGATAACGTGGATTAGAATAAGCCTTCTTTTCCAGGTAGTAATTCCCAAAAGAGATATTCAATTCCTTTAAGGACCAGTAATAGACATAAGTATTACTAATTTCCAGGATTCCTAATGAAGTGCCACACTCAGTGCTCAAACACACAGTTTAGGCAGGGCTGGGAACTTGGTTTCTTTTCATTCAAAACTCCCTTTGATAATAATTGAACTGCTAACTAATTAGTATAAATGCTGTCTGCATTGAAAAGAATTATCAGATTTATCAAAATGATTGAAACTTCAAACAGAAATTTCAAAATGCAAATAAAATCAAAAGACACAATTATTTTTTTTTTAGAAAACAAAAAATTCTCAACCTACAGAACAAACCACTTGACAGGTCCTTTCCATCACATCAATTCAAATTGGACTCACTGAATCTTTCTGTGAGCAGTCCAGCAACATAGTATGTTATACTTGTTAGACCATTACAGGTGTCACATCAATTGGTATTAATATTCTCTCATAGCCATGTTTCTCCTGTTCAGTCAGCCCATGAGTGACAGCCAGATAGCAGTTTTGCTATAGTTCATGTCGAACTGTTCAGAATAACTTTCCCCATTGTTTGGTCAGGCTGCTTTTCAGTCCAGGAATTGGCAACCATCAGCAGAGCCAGGCTGTCAAGATCTCAGCTACCATTTAAGGCTACATGAGCTTTGAAAAAAAGCTCAGGAGTCTTCAGGTCTGATGATAAAGAAATAGCAGCAACTGAGTGTCACCAAGACCTTAGCAGTGTCAGTCATTACACTAAGAGAAACATATACAAAAGCACAAAGAGGGAGGTTTTGTATGAAGAAAAAATAATGCTCAGAGACAGTCCTGCTTGGATGATTAAGCTTTTGTAAATGACAGGAGCATTAGGTGGAAAATAAAACAGGGTTAACTTCTGCTATCAAAAAAAGCAGTGATGACCTCTGATAGTCATAATTGTTCAACTTCTCTGTGAATTTGTTTAGTCTGCAACAGACCTGGGAACAGCCACAAATTAAATTCAGCTAGGCAACTGTACTGAAACAAGGTTTTATTATTTGACTTTTTTCTTCTCCCTTTGTTCACACACCAAATTAAGAGAATCTAAGCAGTGAACATCAAAACAGGAAAGAAAAAAATTCAACATATTAAAAAAAATAAATGGGTTGTAGATCTTCAGCAGTTTTATATTGACAACTGCACTGATTCATTTGTTCGATATTAAACAAAATAATGTTTCTGCAGACTTTGTAGCAGGTGAGACTTTGCTTGAATCCTTCAGAATTGATGCTTTCCAATTTATTTTTTTTTTTATTTAGAGCCCTTAGCTCCTGTCCTGCATCCAGGGAGCTTGCTGGGCCATGAACCCCAACTGCCTCCATAAAGCTGACTGTTCTCAGTCCCACAAGGCCATCTATGTTTCCAACGGGTCTGACTCCACGGAAGTTGATAGAGTTAGAGTGATTTAGCAGCAGCTAAAGATCTGTGTTCACATATCAGAGCCCACAAAAATGTCCATACCATACCTACATCGATAAACTGTGGACTACCTGATAGTACTTACTGCCTGCAAACAGTAATCACTCAGGCACCGTAAGGAGGTTCGTCCTTAGAGATTTGCAACAGATTTTTGCTCTTCAGTATTGAAATGCCATGAGCCTAAAAGGAGAAAAAGAACAGTAGGAGTAAAGTGTGTTGGACATGCCAATAAATTAATGATAAATTATTAAAGCGTGATTGGAAATATTGCCATTTTTCACAGCTGTCAGTTTAAGTATAAAAGCATCAGCACATTAAACTAGTTACTGCTTTTTCATAATTGAGACTTTAGCTTCTAGCTGTGCCCTGCAGCTTTTCATTAATCACTGGGACTGAAGTTCAAGCACAATGACAGCTTAGAAGGCATTAAATGGGCAAAGTATTTTCCAGGTACAGCTAGTAAAGGCCTTTTAGTCCTATAATCCTCAGCTAATTGTTTTTCAAAGTCTCTAAATAAAAATCTGCTCATGGCGTCTCCTAGTGACAGAATTAGCCGCAGACTGGTTCTTTTTATCTTCACACTCTTTCTCCCACTAAAATCTATTGAGTGCCTATACGTTAGCTGTATAGAACAGGTGCAAATGGGTTGCGATATGTAAAACTGTAACTGATACCCGACCAAGGAAACATCGACTAGATTGCCTGGGAAACAGCACTTCCTGAATAATCCTTGCTCTAATCATACCATTTAATTTGTCGTAAAAGAAACAAGATGGCATGGAAGACTTCTGCACACAGCCACCTTCCATTTACAGAGGGGAGAAGGAAATGTGCAAATTTTAAATTTCAGTGGAATTTTCGTACTCAGTGCCCTGGAATAAACAGACATTTCCTCTGCTGTAGCAGAGGTTGTAGGTCCCGCTCTTGGGTTCCTGGTATTCCCCCCTTTGCAAAGATTTGTACATCAGGACTTAATAGATGTGCCAAAACATTCTTTCCTTTGTGTAACAAATTATCAACTGCATTGAGATTCATTAATTATGTCATCTAATTGGATTGAGGCAGGTGCAAAATACCTCAGATGAAGTGGTCACTGGCAAGAAGGCCTAAGCACAAGTTTTTCTATTAGAAACCAGCATGTCTCCAGACTCCTGGAATTACTTTGTACTTATTGATTAATGGCCATAATTTATTACAGTGCAGAAGATCTTGCATTGAGTTAAATGTGTGATTAATCAATTTTCCATCAAATTATGAACAGCAGAACAGTTGCAAGAAAGAAAATACCAAGTGAATTTTTCCCATGGCAGAGGAATAGGAGGCATGAGGACTTCTGCTTGAGGAGAACTAATAACTGTCTAGCACTTGTTTAATATTTCCTGCCACACTGATGAATGTCATCCACATAAATAGACCACAGGTAACAGTGATTGAAAGACCACCAAATAGGTTTTATAGCTGCCTCTCTTATATAATGAAATATTCTTTAAGCCCATCTCAAAACAATTTATTAATGCAAAATGCATTTCTGCCTTCAGCCTGAAATATATCATTGTTAAGTCAACAATATTATATTAAACCGATAACTGATATTGCAGGAGAAAAAGTCCCTAGGCAATGTAGAGATGAATTTGAGATTTTTGTGTACAGAAGCTCATTTTTATTTTCACCAGAAACACAGACATGTGACTAATTGATGTCATTTCTAATCAGCTAGTAATGCACATTACAAGTATAGCATGAGAACATTTGGGGCCCAATTGGAAGGGAAAAACAATCCCATGGTATTTCTATGTCTCTCATTGAGTAAAGCAACAAGCTTCCTTCCCCTGGTGAAGCAGTGGATGCTGTACAGTTTTATATTACCCTTCATCTTTGTAGGCTGTTTTGCTCTGCTACACACCGAGAGGACGCACCTCCCTCACTGCAGGCCAATGACATAAAATACAAGATGACAGCTTTTCAGGGCAGGGGTGGTGGGGTGGGGAACCACATTAAAATAGCTTTTATAAAAAATGGAAGAGCAATATGGAACATTTGTAAAACTTAATGGAATTTTCTTAAATGTCTCTGTGATGGTCCAAATTTTCGTTTTCAAATCACAGTGCCAAAATACTCACAGTGAACTGAATTACAAAAGGTGCCCAGCAGCAGTGCAGTTCATTTTCTGAGGTAGGCAGGGATAGTTTCAGCTGTCTTTGCTATCTTCCCCTAGTAGCTCCCCAATTTCCAGGGTATAGAATGGAATAGAATAGAATCAGACACATCCCTCTTGCTGACCAGAGGAGATTGGTACTTGTGACTTACTACTGTTTCATAAACACAAATTTCCTTTTTGTTGCACCTAAATTCCCAACTAGGACAGAGACCTTTCTTCTCTGCTTGCTGCCTATGTTGGCACTGCTTCTGAGATAAGAACTTTATTCTGTTTCTAAAATCATGACCTCCAATGTGTCCTACCAAACCCTGTGGATGGTGCAAGGAGGCCATTCAAAAGTATGCCTGTTTTTTAGATGGCCGAATGTCACAGGGCAAACTGCTTGGAAAGCAAGTGTAGAACACCTTGAAGCTATGTTCTTTTAAAATGTCTCCAGCCTAAGCTGCCTGTAACAGCTAGAAGTTCCTATTTTTTTATGACTATTCTAGGTTCTATTGGAAAGGAATTCAAAGTATTCATGCTCAGCAAACAGATGGTTATATCTCAACACCCCACCAAAATCAATATTCCTTGCCTCTGTTTGTATCATCAACAGAAAGATAACTTCAGTGGATATAATCTAGATTTGTTGCCAGAAGGAGAGGTTAGAAATTTAAATCTGAGAAAAATATTATAAAATATGCTTTCTCTTTTATAAATAAATTTTAATGTGGTATTTAATCAACAAATCATTAACTGCTGCATTAGGAATGACAGATCTCACTTCATCTGCATGCTGGAGCATTGCCTGTGGATGTGGAAGATCTTGTTTAGTACTCATGCTTCAGAAAACTCACCCTGTCAAGGAAGTTTCTTTCCCATTCATGTTTGCTTTACTCACAGGATGCGTGGAATGCTTTTACCTACAGTGTGGCTTTGTGTGACATCCATTAAATGGGTGTTTGTGTTCCCTGTGTGGTTAGTGCACTGAATCTATCTCCCCTGTCCCAGGAAAGGTACCAGAGAGAAGGGGATGGATACTGAGCAGTGATACATACTCTGTGATGCATCGTGATGCTCATCGAGAAAGCATTGAGCATATTACAAAAAGTGAAGAGTGGATATTACTGCTACCCTGGGAAAGTTCAAAACTGCATTGCTGTCTAGATGAGTGAAAAATTGCCAAAGCCTACAGAGGGGCAGTATATAAGGAGCACAACTGTTACACTGTGCAGTGACATTTACACTCACAAAACACACATACATATCTCGTTTAGGGCAGATGCTTGTGTGTACATGACCACATGCTCCAAGAAGCAAAAGCCAAATTGCAGTAACTGAATATTTCTTTTAAATATCCTAAAGACTCCCCCAGTCTCCCAACAGCTATTGATTCAGCTCGAGCCCTGGGACCAAGTTTCCCACATGCAACCAGCAAGGTGAGAAGAAATTGTCCTCATATGCAGCTCTGTCCTAGGACTTGGGCACTACAGCCTTCATTCATGGCCAACCTGGCAGTTCAAACCAAGGAACTATATGGAGAGGGGGGTAGCTCCCTACTAGCCTTTCCTCCTCTTTTCACCTGGGAAGAGGGTAGTGAGTAGCAGTTCTTCTCCTCCACAGGGGATGGTATGAAGCCTGGCCATGTGCCCAAGCTAACTGGAAGAGGCATAAACCAAGATGCCTATTACTGGACTTCAGCATCATTCTGACCACTGCCATCTCCTACTGCTTGTATTTTGTACTCTTGCACACCCCAGTGTGTCTATTTTTCTGATCCTTTTTTGAACTTTCTCATTTTGTTACTAATTAGAAGTCTGTTTGAAGTGAAGTCCCACAAGTGAACTCCTCGTTACAAAAATCTACTCAAGATAATAGTTGTCTACTGCAGCTTCTAAAATTTGAAGATATGGCAGCCTAAAGTGCAATGCTACAATACAAAAAGGGGAAAAAAACAAACAAAAAAAAAGCCCTGCTGCTACCTCTTTAATAAAACCAAAGGTGCTGTGTTAGCACTACCAAGAAATTGTTTGGGATCCATTATTCAGGACACTGAAATGAAAGTTCATCTTGACAGCTTTGGACATTAATCTGTAGCATGTTCTGAACATCTGTAAGAATTTGCCTTTGGTCAATCACAGGAGCGAGCAGATGTTTGCCTTGGAATTACTAACTTTAAATGTATTTATTTTCTTCCTTTCAAACCCTTTTATAGTTCTTCTGAAAGTTTTTGTTTAAAGGTAATTTGGATGATGTGACTACAAACGTAGGATGGCGTAGAGGGGCTGGTGCTCAGATGTTCCTCATGGCTTTCTTTGGCTGCTCAGGAAGAGCTGTGGGAAACGCTTCAGGCTGGTGAACACAGGAGATCCATGAGGTCACGGAAAAGACCATGAGTGGAGAGAAGCCAGAGGGAACAATCCTAGGAAAATAATTACAAGTCTAAACTGGGAATGACTTTAGGAAAGGGCAGACAGCAAAATCTGGTTTGGGGATGGAACATTAAAGAGTATAGGGCAGGTTTGCATTTGGGAGACTAAAGTTATTTCAATAGCTGGCTGGGAGGCTGATTGCTTCAACCACATGAGTCTATGTGCTTCTTTGGAGCAATGGAGTTGCAGAAATTGACACAATGGATACATGGCCAGATGGGGGAAGCAAACCCTTTTACATCAGGGGAAAAAAAAAAAGAAAAAAAAAAACCAACTGTATTCATCAGGCAGAATGACTCCATCAAAATCTCTTGAAATGAAAACTTCAAATAAATATTCAAAGTCATAAAAAGCACAATCTGTGTGTGGTATCTCAGCAGAGTTATATCAGCACATCTATAGAACTATCTCACATAGGCTGTGAGGCTCCTAAATAAAGTCAGTACGTCACCTGGAGTACATGAAACTAATGTATGGATCTCATCACCCATGTTAAAACCAGAATTAATTAAGTCTCTTAAAAGCCTTCTGCTTCAAAGAGTAAAATGCATTTTACATATAGCTTCTTACAGATATACAGATTTCCAGATCTTAAATGAAAGTTAAAGTTCCTTGAGGAAACATATTATTAAATAAGTCATGCATGCTTCTTGCAGTTGTCTCATGAGCTGGGAGGCAGTATTTTATAGCTAGGATTTCTGAGGAATAAATCCTCTGGCAATTTTTCTGGAATTTGCTTATTTACCTAGTTGTGTCATTCTCAATGTCCATTATCATTTCAGATCAAATAATTAAGATTTAGAAACTATGTAGCAATAAAAATAAAGTATAATGATATGTTTGACCTGTAGCTATTTCTGAGCTAATCTGTATTTGTTACAACTAAAGCTGATTCTTCCAATATCTGCATTATTTGACACAGAGTGTGAAGTCCTCCTCCCTCCTTAGCCCCTTGCAAAACAGGCAGAAGCAGCAGTTGGGAGCTCTGCAGAGGCAGCTCCTCTGTCTGGTCATGGCTTTGTCCCCAAAATACTGAGATGTGGTCCCCTTGGGTTGGCTGATGGTCACCTCCAGACAGAACGGAAGCCACCTTCTTCAGCTTCTCCAGCATCCTTCCAGCCAGTCGGGCCATGCCACGGCAGGTTCAGAGGGTTGTTAAATCCATTCTCACTTGCTGTTTGGAGAATCTTCTCAAACTTTTGCTTTAGTCCTTAAGAACTTCAGTCTGTGCTTATGATATGCCAGATACCTTGCTAGAGCCAGGGCCTTGGAGAGAGCAAGTTAACCCATGCAGGAATCTGCCACCATTGTGCCTGTGAGACCAGCAAAGGCGAAAGGCGGCTCTGCAAACCTCGGCCTGTCTCCCCAGGATCACTGCCAGGGGAGGCCGTCCAGGGGCTGGGCCGCAGCGGCCTCTCCCCAGGCCTCTCCCCTCCTGCCTCCCACACTTTTGGCACAGACTCACCTGGCTCCCAGCCCCTGGCACCGGGAGATGGGCAGGTGGTTTGTGCTGCTGTGACCTTGCTCCAAGCAGACTTCCTATCACCAGGGATCGGCAGCCCAAGGACTGGAGCCGGTCCTTGAAATGTAACCTCTGACTTTCGAGGCAGGATCGCACCGATCGCCAGCGTTTAAAACAGTCTGACTTTGGGCATCATGTTCACCCTCAGGCGCACACAAAACACACGTGCTGGTTTTGGAGCCTGCAGCTCTAAAAATCCCTCTGCCTACTCAGCTAATTAAACTAGCATTTCTAAGACAACTGGCACACAACTAGCAAAGCATCCTGCAAAAACGGAGGGACCAAAATTATCTGCAGCGCTCTCAAAGGAGTGTGTTTCCCAGAGAGCATGAATGAAGGAGATAGGCCAAAAAATGGTGCATATAATGGCAGCAAACCACAAGCATGTAAATATGCAAGACAATCATTTGAAGGAAAATTTTAAGCCTCATTAGTAAATGCTTTTTGTATTACTCACTATATTTACAGAAGACAATACAGGACAGCTAACGAGGCAGAGTATATCCTGGGGTGCCAGTACATTGCACTGTGAGGGACTGTCAGACCAGTGCTAGACTAGTTATGTGTGTTGGCCAGTTTGAATGGGCTCTACCAGGCAGTATGTCCTGGACTGACTGCTTGGGCAGCATCCAACACCCAGTGGAGTTGAGAGGAGTCTTGTCATTGGCTTTGGCCAGTCCCTGACGCTCCGGGAGAAAGTAGCTCTGCTAGGTTGCTCTGAGGCAAACCTCCAGGGTACAAGGAGAAAAAAAAACAGGGGGTGAAGGTGAGGTGGCTTCCCTGAATCATTCCTTTCTGAATCCAGGGATGAGATTAAAAAAAAAAAAAGCAGTTCTAATACAGAGGATATCTTGTTATAAAATTAGTTTTCACTTTTGCATTGGCTAACGGTAGCATTAAAGAAACTTGGGGGTTTTTTCCCTGTCATCCATGAGGTGTTCATTATTGCAAACAGTAGGAACTCAGTCTCCAAAAATATATTTGGATCTTAAGAAGAATAATATATGATTTTTTAAAGTTTAGACATCCATTTTAAAAGTAATATATGAGTGGGCTTAACTGTAGTTCTTATGTGAAGTTTATATACGTTTTTTCATATGGTTAGTATCAGTCAAGCATGGTTGATATTCTAGTAAGGTAGTTTCTTGTTATTTTTACTCAAAATATCCTCCTGAAGGTTAGCTAAATGCTCACAGTCCCAAATCTAAAATTAAATTTTAGGAAAAGTTCCTTTAAAAATGGCCTATTGTGTTAAACCATACATGCTAAATGTTATTCCTGGCATCATGCGTCACCACAAGTAACAGAATTAATTTTTCCCTTACAGAAATTAGTAATTAAATAAACATAATATAAATTCTTATGACCAACTTTTGCTACCTGCAGTAGCAAAATTTGGACTGGGCTAAAAAGCCTGAGAAAAATTGTTATAATTTTGTTTCCAATTGCACCCGAGCTTAGCTTGGGCCAGATCACCCTCCTTTTGGGAAAAGCAAGGAGCTGGAATCGTGGGGCAGTTTCTGTTGCAATGAATCCATTACAGCATCATGCTAGACAGGAAATGGGAGAACAGCTTCCTTATGGCAAGGGGAAGCAGACTAGCCCAAAGGACTCAAAGCAAGCCACAAAAGCCCTGTGCTGATCTGAGATCCAGACTTGATGCTCCAAGACAAGGCTAAGAGACTATGGGAAACAAGGCTGAGCTGCTATCATATGCACAAAAGGGGATACCTGTTCATAAGGAGACCTTTCTGCACATGCACCAAAGGAGACCACTATGAGCAATCAGAAAGGTCAGCATAACCCTAGGATGAAAGGGCACCGGTGCAGTGCTAACACAGCCCCACAGTTTGTACCTTTTGTTTCTAAGATTGCCATCCAGCCGTTTTATGTCCCTTAAACTCTCAACTGCCTGCAAACCATATTTTATCCCTTCCTTATCAAACACTTTGTGGTTACACTTCAGGCCAGATCTAAGCAAAGATATTAATCATCTGTCAAATAAAATTGTCAGTCTGCTCCAACCTTATTCTTTTTCAATAAAGATCAATTGAAACAGTGTAAAAAATGTCAGCAAAGTCAAATCTTTTAAAAAGAAAGCAAAATGAAAGAACTATAAGTTGTGGCCCACCACACTTTAAAGTAACTTTTAGCTGTGGTTTTGGATTTGGACATATCTAAGCCAATAGGGGTGGTAGTTGTTATTATTTATTGCTTAAATGTGAATCTTTGTTTTCCTTCTAATATGCCTTATGGAAGAAAAAAAAGAGACATCTGTGCTAAAGTAACCAATCTTTATGGGTGGGGAAGAAACCATCTGGCTTAAAGTAACCAGTCCGTGTTTCACTAATTCTAAGTCAAAGAGCAATAACTACATGAAAAAAAAAAAACCAACAGTGTCTTCTTCAAATCAAAGTGCTGCATTTGAAAATGAGTATTCTAATCATTGGCTTTATTCACAAACATATCTCTACCAAAAAAACATATTGTAATGCAAAGCTGATGTGTAGACAAGCTAAATTCCTATTTCTATTTAAAGCTTTTTGTACCAACATTGAATAAGCTTTAAACACATTAAAATCAGCAAGAATGGCTATTGTAGTTAGAGTGCTGAAACCACCCAATCTGACCTCCAATTAAAAGTCAACAGGCTTTGTACACCGACATTTATCAAGTATTTTTGAAACAGTTTTGTTGGAGCATTTGCCTTTCAGCTGTTGCTGCCTCGCTGCAAGAAACTTCTTCCTATCTTCTGCAATTTGTCTAAGTGTGTAATTGTCTCTGTCTCACTGGGTTACCCACTTGCCCTCCACTCTGGCAGTAATTCCCTAATCCCATTGTCAATGCTCCATTTCCTTCTCCCATAAGCAACGTGGCATTGACTGTCCTCTTAGATGTGCTGGCAAGACCGCAACCCTCTCTACAGCTCATCCCTTCCAACAGTATCTTTCCAGTAAGGAGTCTGCAATGACTTGTAGGAGCAGAAAAACTCTTGAGACACTTAACCACATTTCCCATCCCAAACTGAGTCTCTTTGTACTGTCAACAGCCACAGAGTTCACTCCCATCTGCTGCCAAACAGCATTTTCTTCTTTCTCAAAGAGCTTTAAGTCATCTCAACCTGTTTTTCACGTGAATTAAGCATCTGTCCCATGATGCTGTTAAAATACCAGTTGCTACCCAAGAATTCGTACTTCTGTGACCTCATTTCTCTCTTCTGTTTCTCTATCTCACAAGACAGGTTGCAGAGCAGGGAATGAGCCATTCATCCATGAAAATAAGTGCCTGCTATCTACCCCAAATTATGCTGCATTTGTGGAGAATATTCTAGTTTTGGAGGAGCAGAGTAAAAGCAAACATATGATCTGAAAAGGTCTAAGCAAGGGTGATGTGTTGCTTTCTATGTGCTATGAGAAGAGGGGGGAAGGGTTTAAAACCAGTGTAAATGAACAACACGGATGTTTAGCACAGTTATTTGAAAAGCTCTGAGAACCTGACTGTCATTTCTTGGCTCCAAAGATGTTCTTTGTGATAACAAAAGGGTAATTAGCTGCCAGATGATACCAAGTTCATGAGTAATCTTTTTGCTTTTTGACAACCTAAGCCATACCTTGATTCCTTCTTCCTTCTTAAATTGTGACCTACATATTCTTGTAGAAGCACATACTTCACAGAAATTCTGTTTGACCACCTCAACTTCAGTCCCTCCTCTGAGAAGCCAAAGCCAAAATTTAGGTCTGATATTTATTGCACAAAATTCTTCAGGAGTCAAGCAGCCTTTCCATCAGACTTCTTGAGGCACAAAAGTACCATGGAAAATTATTTATTAAAATGGCTTGGATCCAGAACTATGCACAAAATAAATATTCATATCATCATTATTGCTTGGTTTTGACCGCTGTTCTCAGGAGGCCATAATAACCTAACTATGACTAACCTGGCACAGGCCTTTCACTGACAGAACTGCATGTTTGTTCTGGTTTATACTGTCAGTGATGTATAATCAATTGCTGCTGCTTGATTTGTACAGCCTATGGCACTAGGGAAAATTAAAATTAGCATAAATTATAACATTTAACCTTTCAGTACTAGCATGAAATGATATATAGGCAAATGGCAGTGTAAAAGAATCATTTCCACAATGTACCTTTCAAAAATGCATGCAAGTGAAATTAAAGAAGAGCTTATGACAATGTTAATTAACATTACAGCATCTTAATGGACTCATTTCACTGTAATGTTTTAAAAATGAAAAAATGAGATTATTAATCAGGTGAAATCCAACTGAGAAAAGTGCTATCTGGATATCTTCTGCCAAGTGGAGATTTTGCCATGTCCATGTAGTGTTGCCTTCCATTGAGCTACGTATGAGGAGGCAGCAGCTTCAAAGGACTCAAGAAAAAATGTCCTTTTCTGATGCTCTTTGGTCCTCATATTTAAAGCAAATGTTGGGACAGAGTTGGTCTTAATTATAAATAAATGTGTTTCACTGATGCTTCCTGAGGTATGCTGAAAAGTTGAGCTAAAGTAATTGCATTTTGTTGCCAGGAAAACACCTAGCTTTCGAATGCACACTGTTACAGTTCATATTGTTCTCTATAGTTCCCTTTTCTTTTCAAACATAACTTTTACCATTTAAATAATGTTTTCTTACACTTAACGGTAATCAAGAAGGGGAAGAACAATACAATCTAATTCCCTTGGTTTTTAACAATTGAAAATGTGATTGAAAGGTGAATATAAATAAATATAAAATGTATTCAGATTTCCATGTAGTTTTATTCCTTTCATGAATGTATACAGCCGTTAAAATATACAGCAAGCGGTCTAATCCCATTTACTTCTGGAACGTATAAAGGATAGCCATAAACCTAGAGAGAGACAGACAGATATATGGATACACAGACAGGATAACATTTTCAAGGTTTCTGGTGAGAGAATCCTTGCAACAGATGTATTTTTTAATTTAGGATTTTGAGTACAAGCTTAGATCATTCATAATTATACCCTCAGACAAGGAGGGGGGTATAAATAAACTTTAATGGAAAGGAAACAGTCTGTAGAATAAGCATTTTCTTTGAATCATAACAACCCTTTGAATTTAAAAAAAAAAAAAAAAAAAAGAGGCTTTCCTTAAGGGATTGGGTGAAAAGCATTTAAAACACGGCAATCCTTCCCACTTTCTTCTTTGTCTGAGCAGCTGGCTGCTGGTCAGCAGAGGCTGAATTTGAAAAATACGAATTTGTCAGGCTGATCCTGGCCCTCAAACTAAACCAAATGACCAGAGCAGAAATAACAGCAGCAGAGGGAGGCAGGAAAGCAGACTGGTCTCCGAGATCTGGTGCTCCTACTGAAAAGCTGAAAAATTATATAGAAACTAATAAAAAGGAGCGCTAGAAAAATACTCAAAGAAAGCAATCATAGGACCTTACTGCTCCAGACTCTGGCCATATACAGGCACTGGGACTTCCTTTGAGCTGCAAGGATAACAGCTTTAAGCCTCAACAGAGGGAAAAGGGGTGCCTGGATTTGGGTCTTTTTTGCTTGGGGCTCTGATAATCCAGAGACAAAAGTCGATAGTGAATTCCAGAGCAGCAGCTGTGATGTTTCCATCTGGGGACCAGAAAACATCTGAATGAATGAGAGAAATGATCTAACAATCAATAACTTTTTTCAAGGCATCACAAGAAGCCTTTGAACCATATCACAAGGAAAAAAAAAAAAAAANAAAAAAAAAAAAAAAAAAAAAAAAGAAAATCTGTTCTAATGGAGGAGAAAATGAACCCACAAACAAGACCAAATTGACTTACAGTATAGCACTATGTTCACAGGAGTCAAAAAGAAGAAGAGTCTGGGAACTGAGAGTTTCAGTCCAGAAAAACGAGGTTTAAACTGTTCATAGCAACTTGACTGTGGAAAAAGATTCCACTGATCGTGTCGAGGAAGAAGTGTTGCTTCATGTAATAGAATTCAGTAGATCTTCCAAAGTTGAGCTTCACAGTTTACTAGACCAGTTTATTATGCAGGCATCTACACCTTCACCAAAGGAGAAAGGTAAGATGAAAGATCACCTCTCTGTTCTGGGGGGCAGGGGGAAAGGGTCAAGGAATAAAATGTAAGCAAGAAACCTGAGCTCCTGGCTCTTTTTCCCTGTGGTCTTTACTGGGACAGTGGTGTCCAGACTACACACCAGCAAAGTTTTATATGCTGCCCCTCCAAATGCAGTGTATGGAAAATAGGGGATGGTGAGCTCAGAGAGGTTTCTTGTCATCTGAAGCCTTTCTCATAGAGAAGGTGTACACTGAAAAAGATGACAAAGGGAGAAAAAAAAAACCCAAACCCCGAAGCCTATTTCTGAGAGCTCAACAGCACAGCAACCCGCGATAGGAACAGAAATCAGCTCGGGTATTCGAGGTTGAACAGAGTTCTTTTATAGCTTACAAATGGCTGAAATCATTTGTAGGATTTAAGAATTTGCTGGTCTTGGTTAGTATCCAGAAAGTCAGGAAACAATAAGAAAAAACAGCTTTTAGATGTACTCCTGGCTTAAATAGTTTCCAGGGAGCGTGTTTATACGTTGCCTAGCGATAAACTTCAGCACAGAGGACTGATGCAGAAGCAAAGTATCTGTCTCCCTGCTCAGGTGGGATATTAAATGGAGGTGTTGCAGTCGAGTAAACAGGACCTGTGTAATTTTTGCTCAGTGCCACTGCCTCACTGTTTTGTGGGAACCTCACAAAATAGCTGCCAAGCCTGATGGATAAGCCTTCTGGCAAGGTAACTGTTAAAGGAGCCACAGTGTCATAGAGCTAGCAGGCATTTAAAAAAAAGAGAAAAAATAAAAACTACAAAGCAAAATTATTTGGCCAATCTCCAAACTTCTCAAAAATTCAATAGTAACATTGTTAATATTAAATTGTCTTGAGCTTCTATGACTTTTTTTAACTGTTGTGATCCTCTAATGAGAAATTTAATCCATACATCACCTTTTAGACATACCCCTCTTAACATCTTACTTATACAAAGAACATATATAGTATCTAGTCATACCATTACACACAAAAAAAATCTCAAAGACAAGTGAAATTTTGGGTTCTGCCAGAGTTTGCAGAGTGTCTGGGGGGAATGGCTTCCTCATTTAACTCATCTGGTGTGTGGAAAACTCTGCTCTGCCTTCACTGGGAAACTACACATCTCTGGGACACCATGGGTTTACTGAAGCCTTCCTTGAGTCTCCAACATACTGGCCAGCACTCTTCCAAGGAGGAGATAATTATATGACAATGTACAATAATCTCTTAATTATTTTGCAGAAGAAATACAAGTTTGGAGAAATGAGAAAGTCGGTTCATGGCAGCCGGGTGCTGGCAGAAGGAGCGAGCTGATGCACAAGCCCCTGGCAAACACGGGTCAGGGGGGTGAGGGCAAGCAGGGAGGTCGACTTCTGGATGAGGTAATAGGAGCTCCTGCCTAAAGACCAGAACTGTTCTGCCTAGTAAGCATACTGGAAAACACTTCCTTGAAACACAGTTGAAAATAATAGTCCTCATATTTTATGTCAATGGGTAATTTCAAAGATAAGCCACAGCTCTGTGTGTATTTTTATGAGGGTAGGAAGCAGGGAATGAAATATTTCAGAACACTAGAAGATTAATATTACTGTGGGATTCAAAAGTTCTGCTGTAGAGTTTAAACACTCTTGTAATGAAATTTGGTCTCTCTATTCTGTGAAATACACAGGCCCTAATTATTTCCTGACATTTCTCACACAAACACGACCCCAGAATAGTTTATCATGTTAAATAATTTTAAAAGCCACGGACTCATGAAACATCATCAAGTAACTGTTATATATATTAAATATATATATATATATATTTAATACAACATTTAAAAAGACATCTTTGTGAATCACCTGAACTCTACATCCTTCCAACCTCCCCCCTGCTATAGAATTGTAAGTTTCTCTGTATTTAAATGGAGGCAATTAAGTAATGCTGGATTTTATCACATGGGACTCTATACTTTCCAGAATGGATCAGGTCTCAGATGTACAAATTATGTCTTGCAACTAAAGATATCATTCACATGTTAAAGGCTCCTGAGATGTTTAATCAATAACGCTCTGAGTAAATGTGGTTTTAGAGTCTATGAGCCATTACCCCTCAAAAGCTCTAAGTTTGTAGCTTGAATGTTGCAGTCTTCATGTGGAAACTCATCAATGCATGTTGACATCTCTCTGTTTAATTGCAATTTAAATCATGATGTATTTCATTAGATCTCAAAATGGATTACAATGCTCCATTAATTTTGTAGTTATGTATGGGAAAGATCTAGTAGTGACTCTATGGGTCATATATAGGCCTCAGTTTGTGAAGGGAGCTCCTATTGACATCAGTGTGAGTTCTGCACGTGGACTGAAGGCACGACACGGCCCATTATTCTCAATTTTCCATAGTACAGTCTCTGAGAGAACACATCACAATAGAAATTGCTTAGCTAGGATGCACCAATAAATATATTCCAGGTTTATTTCTTCTCTAGATTGCAAAAATTCAAACAATTTCTGTACTCACATAGTCACATTTTGCCTAAATGAGATCGCCTTTTTATTCCTTTCAGCTATAACATAAAAAACAACCTCAGAGAAAAGAATCTGCTGATGAAAAACTGTAATTTATATTACCAGAAGAGGAAATCAACAAAAGGTCTTTGCTAACCCCAATCAGGATTTCTTTCATTGATTTCAGATAAAGACAAATTATTTCATAGAAGTATTCTGTTATTCTATTTTGCAATATCAAGAAAACATTTTTTTAAAAAACCTTATGTACATGTTGGCCACCAATAGAGTAACAAGTAGTAGAATTTGAAGGGTGTATACATTAAGGAGAGGTAGAGCATAAGGGCATGGTGAGAAGCAGGGTATAATTAGGAATAATAGTGTAAAACTTAGTAAACAAAAATATAGACAGAATACCAAGAGGAAAAATTGTAACACTGAGACCTCTTAAACCGTGAAAGTAAAAATAGTGGTGATCTGTCCTCTGTGCTCTACACATGGAGCACTGTAACGCAATGTTAGAAGCAACTGATGTTTGGTTAATGACCTCCAACCCCGCAGCTTTTATGTTGTGCATCAGAAATGAACTCCAAGCACTTAGTGCTCACCTAGACCTTGAAGACACAGCCATCATTGGAGGCATGGCAGTGCTCCTCCCCACACTGAGCTGCACGCAAACAGAAAGGCGGCCAGTGCTGGGCTCATCTTTCACCCCATTGCCTACCTGTGGAGTGGCAAACCAGACCTGTATTCAAAGCCAATTATACAGCATCTTAGCCATAAGATTTCAGGCTTCCTGAAGATTTTTAGGTCACACTCAATAAGGAGCATAGGATGATTCAGTTGAAGGAAGTTTAGCAACATAAACAGGGGTGACTCCAAGAACAGGGAGCCATTCAAGAGCAGAGAAGGAGAGCAATGAGCCAGGAAGACAGAGGCAGCTACTACCCTTTGTCTTACTCAATGCTCACTGCCCACATCATCAACACTGTGTGCCCCAGCACCATGGACCATCCCTCACTCTCCACGGCAGTGCACAGCACAACTGCTCCTTTTCCTATTCCTGGGAATAGTCCCAAGCTCATCTTTTTTTGTGGAAGTCCAAAGACTCATGGCATGCACACAGCAGCACTAAGGTATAAATGCTGATCTCGTGCTTATTTGAGTGCGTTTTGGAAAAACAAAGACAGGCAGGAAGCTCTGGTTAACACTCAAGTTCAATTTTGCTACATTAGATGAAACTAAGGCATGCTTTTAGCCAAAACCAGATATTAAAACCAGAACAGAGTGATATTAAGAACACAGAGACAAAAAACTGAAGAACCATAAAAGTGGCAAAGGAAAAAAAACAGTAACATTTCTTCTATTTTCAGTCAGCACACTCAACAGTAACAACGATATCTTTGATGTCTCTACTCCCACCAGAACTACATTTGCACTGAAGTCAGTGCAAAGGCAATGGTGCACCTCTGATCTGAGTAGGAATATGAGGACAGGTTTGAGAATCACTGAGCCACTTTAGTGTCTTCTTGAACGACACCACTGCCCACACCATTCTGAACTTCATTTCCCCTGATTACAGCACATTTTTATACTGACATTCATCACTCTGATGGCAAACAAAACCTGATAGTATAGCTGAAGTCGTCCTGACTCTCCAAAAGCTTCTGATAGACTCACTGCTCTTGTCCTCCATAGATATGCTCATCAGGGATAGGGAAAGACCTTGGTTGTGTAAAATGTATATAATTTAAGAACTACACAGAGAAAAACAATAGACCCTGACAGTTCTGGTCTATTTCCTATCTATCCAACTGGAGTTTTTTCCAGTTCTATATGGATAACTCTTTGTTCACACATTATGTTGAACTTCTAAGACACTGTGGTAGGATCAAAGAAATTGCCATGGCTCAGCAAGTTGCTATAAAGGTATTTACAAATAGTCTTGATGGACTAGGTACTCCTGTGCTGAAATATCATGACCAAATCTTCAATATTACAAGAAAAAGAAAAATCCACTATTAGAAATAAGTAGCCAACACGGAAAACACAGATAGCTTTGAATAGCATTCTGACTCATGAAAGAATTTTCCTCAGTTCCACCATTAACTCCAGCTAGAAAATTCAGATTTGAACACACCCAAGAAGAACCCATCAAAGGTTGAAAAAGTCACTGCACCTATTTAAATCCATGTCATCTTGTGTGATCCGTTTTTACAGAGTACATGCTGAGTGTTGTGTATGAACCATCAGATACAAAGTGATGAGTAAGACAGGAAGTGCAGAGAAACCTGATATTGGAATAAAGGGAGGATTGGAGCTATCAATTTACTCTCACTGCGCAGCAAGAGAGAGGATGATGCTGAACCAAAATGCTTAGAATACTTCCTAATTAAGGATTGGACCTAGACACATTAGGACCAACTGCTCTCCACTGAAACTCTCCTCAGCCCTTTTTGTCTTGTGCCACAGAGGCAGCATGGAGAAATTTCAAAAGGTGATTCCTTCTAGCGACAAGAAACCCTCTCATCCTCACCTTCATTCCAGCCCCATTGTCCCTGCTCCTTCTCTGTATTGGCACTGGGAAACTTGTTCCCTTCTCGGCACACTCGTCGCTGACAGAGCAGGCTGGGAGGAGCATGCTGCTGTGCTGTGGGATGAGCACATGAACGGAGCCTCTGAAGAGAACCTCAATTCTTTTTCTGCTCAGGTCAGTGATAAATTTATGTAGAATTGATGGCTGTCAGGATGTCCTATCTTTTGGCAGCGCTAGGATGGCACACTGGCTATCTTTCAGCCACTGTGTTCATTGCTAAGGTAAGGCACCAGCCTTTTCCATCCTGGAGTGTCCTAAAGCGCAGATTCTGCCCTTACCTTAGATCAAGGTCATTTCACAGGGCAGGCTACACCTGGGACACCAGATTCTGCCTCTCACCTAATCAAGGCAGAGATGAGCTTTATAGGAAGCCCATGTACGCTAACTAGTGGGCCCCTGGAGAGCATGCCAAATTGGGATGGATCACACAACCCCAAGCTTTCTCCTCCCCTGGCAAAGGGACCAATCCATCAAACCCAGAGGAAAAAGGGTCCTCACTTCAGGGACACTCCACACATTTGGAACAGGAACAGTAGAAGTATGAGGTGTCAGAATCAGGGCTGGGGGGAAGCGATCCATGTTCATATAAATATTAGCACTTAACACCCTGTAGCATGTGAGATCCTGCACTCTGCTAGGCAGCAGCCACAGAGAAATTAACTCTGTTTCCTTGCAGTCATGCAAACATACTGAAGCACAAAATATGTAGTGGGACCCCATCAGCAGCACAGAACCCTTTATATGTCACATAGCTATAGACTGGGAGGTAAAACTCAAAATTCATCACATGTTTTAATTACGTTGAAATATTTACAGTTCCTTTTTCATGAAGAAAGGTTCTTCTTGTGAGTTTTTTCTTTAATGACAGTTTAGGAAAAGACAGTAAATAAATGACCTGCTATTGATCCTGAAGCAAAGGAGCAGTTAGTGCTTTTGATGCATGTGATTAACAAAAAAATAATGTGTGAAATTCACGAAGCTTGTGCATCATGAGTGAGCATTGTCATCAGTAGTCTTGCTTTTCAATAAAGAAAATATTGTTTGGGGAAGTTGGTCAAACAGCTATTGCTATTACATCCACACACTGCTGATTTCTAATATTTTTTATAAAGATCAGTAATGATATTCTATTAGGGTGATGAGACCAGAATTAATTTAAATAACTTTGTGCCTGATTCATGAAAAACAAAAAAATGCCTCCACAGCCAGGGGCCATTATTTCTGTAATTTTTCTATGGAAAAGTCATGGTCTGCATTCAACTTCCAGTTCAAAAAGAAAAGTTTTCAATTTATACAGATGGGGTTTTATCTTTGCAATCAGTTCCAGAGGAATGACTTAACTACTAAAGGGAAAAAAACCTCCACTGTCTCACTCAGAAATAATCCGATCACACATCAAAATTCTAACAGATTTCCCTTCCAAAAAGTTACAAATCCACTCCCTCTACAACTGCAGGCAGAGAGAGTAAAATGGACACATGAAAGAAAACTTATACACGGATCACATTAATTGGACCTTTGCTTTTTAGACATCAGCATAACTTGTATTCTCAATTAAACACAAATGCTGAAAAACTGTTTAAAAGCGTGAATCTAAATAAAGATGTCAAGGAACATAAATGACTGTAAAACACAGATTTGTGCTGTGCTCCTGGAACGTTCAAAAAAGTCTGTTCTGTTCAGCAGCTCGCAGTTACATGCTTACTCACAGCGTATTTCTAAGCAGACCACACCAGCATTGCAAATAATGCTTTCATTTTGCTCCATTGCTTGCAATTTTTTTTTTCCACGTTGAAAAAGATCTGTGTACCTTGGAGAGACGTCCCAGCCAGCTGAGAGACAAATTATGTGGCTAGCATAACTTTATGAAAGCATTGGTTACAGGAGCTGTAGGAGAGAGGTTCTGCTCTAACAAAATCAGAGGAGTATTGCATGCCAGTTAGAATATTTCTGTGAAGACCATATCATATCATATATCAAATCTGGAAAAATATTTACAATATTTTTATATTTTCCTACATGATTTTTATTAAACTATATACTTGTTCAGTAAGGAACATGCTCAAAGCACCTACCACAAAGATCTTGTCCACACTTTTGCCAGAAAGCAGTTTGCTTCCTATAGTTACAGAGAATATTTTAAATTAATGGAAGAAAAAAGGAAAGGAGAAAAAAAAAACTTTTCACAGTTTGTTTATAGTGTGCTTTGGACAGGGCTTTCTGTGTGGCCAGCATCAGCGTTTCCTTTATAGTTTCATTTGTGCATGCATCTTTCACAGCCACAGAGAAGTGTTTTTAAAGATAGATAGATAACTGAAAAACCACAAAACCTGGCCAAAAGATGCCATGGGGGTGACTCACTGAATTTTAATCCTCCTTTTAAATGAGTAGGTTGCAAGTTTTAGGCATGGCTTAAACTTTTACTGGAGTAAATAAAAACCTGCAAAGTATTATTTTCCACATTTAATTTTTTTTTTTTGATAATTTTTTGTGGGGAAAGAACAAACTTAATTTCCATGGGGAAAATTCTTTGCTCAGAGAAATCAGAGAAATTGCTTCAGGTGTAAATTGTCTGAAAACAGAACCTACTCCCTGCTTTAATATTCCAGAGCTCAAGAAAGTAACTCAGTGATCCCAGGTGACAGGGAGGATACAACTAGAAAAATCCATTATGTGTCATTCTTTTAATGAATTTTAATAAATCTTTATTGCTTTTTTGCAGGGAATACATTTCTTCCTAAATGCTGCACTCGTGCAAGACAGAAAAGTGAAAAAGGATAAGATGCGTATTTGATTATAGATTGCAGGATCAGGCCCCTTGATCTTACTGCTTAGCTCACACTATAAGAAAAATTATTTAAGACTCCTAGGGTCTGTTTTCAGGTACATATACCACAGCTTCCTACAGCTATACATCTTTTTATTTTGAAGAATTTAATCCCAATTATGTAAAAGTACATCCAGCCCCAAGGCAATTTCTTTTTCACTTTGTTTTTCCTGTAATTTCATTATTAGCTTTGCATCCTAAATAATTTCTGTAAGATCTTCAGGGTGTTTTACAGTTTACTATTCCTTTTTTGTACACTTTCTGTCTTTAGGTTTCCATTTAATGCTTAGTTTTGCATTTCTAAATAATTTTAAAACATAACCTCAAAAATAAAATAACACCCTTTCTGCTATGAAAACCCTTTGCTTTAATACAAATAGAGTGATTTAAGCACCCTTCTGGGGGTTTGTAGCTGTTAGTGTTCCTGGCCTCAAATTTTAGCATCATTCTTTAAAATGAAGGAAAAAATCAACTTGCAATTTAGACAGTTACCAAATTACCAAAACTAGTGCAGCAACTCTTAATGAGTGAAACCATTAACAATTTTCTGACTGCAGCCCCTGTTCAAATACCTTGGACACCTTGTTAGCACAGAATGAGGTGTTCAATCAAGAGACTGGGAATTGGAAGTACCAGGGCACAGTTTTGAGTGGTGATTACAAGGGCATGAGTGTGAGTGCCAAAGTAACAGTCTTCTACACTGCAGGAAGCTGAGAAACCTTCAAGTCTACATTTGTAAATCAGCCTGGATGATTACAGCAGTCACAAGCAAAGAACATATGAAACAATTATTTGCACCGTTCTTTCACTATTTTAATTTGCTCTTAAAATGAACACAGTGATACTAAGAGCCATTAGCGCTTTGTCTTTGAAAATTTTGTGAGACTCTGTATCTTTACATGCAGCATCTTAAATTGCTTGAAAGTAGAAATATAACAAAGAACTATTGTTTTCCAATTGTTAAACCCTTTTCACGTCAATAATCTACGCTTACATTAATGTTCAGATACGTCTTTGAATCTCCTTTAAACGTATTCGGTTGATATGCAAAAGCCGAATTATTTTAGACTTTCTACTTCTTGTTTGTTGTAACAAAGACAGTTTGCTTCTCTTAAATGAGTAAATTTTAAAAGCATATTTTGTCACATGAATATCATGTTGTAAATGCAGATCTATTTCCATTCTATTAAAGCAAGCAAATACCACTCTTTGATGTTAATTTTTCTATTTTAGTTTTATAAAACAAGTCCTTTATAATAGTTTTCATACAATTCACTCTTTTTTTTTTTCCTTTGAATCCTTAAACTCAATTCAGTGTAGGAATAACCCTGAACAGTTTTAAAAGTCTTATTTCAGACACAAAACTTTTTATTAGGAGCTACTTCTGTATTAAAGATAAGGAATTATTGACTAAGGAAGCGATGAGAAATAGCACAGAAGAATTAAATTATCCTTACTGAAGAACCAGAAAAGTCAATCTATTTTTTAAAAAATTAAAAATATACTTTTCTGTACTTTGTGGATATGTTACACACATATATATAGCTGTATATTTCTCTGCTTCTCATTTTAAGAAATAAATTGTCAGTGGAAAATATATTAAATCGCTGCATTTAATTTAAGATAAATATAATGTTTATGCTGTGATTTTTTTGGACAGCTCATCTTATGCTTTTTGTAGTAGTAAACGAAGAATATTATGAACTAAATTAGCATCTCAGCTGTACTAATTGCTTATATAAATAGCAAATAGGAATTTATTTTTGTTCTTTTTGATCATCAAGAAATATTATGCAAGGAGTTTTCACAGAGGACCGTTTCCTTCCATCTATTATTGTAGCAACATAAAACACTTATTTCAAATTAATCCGCTTTTATAATAATTACTTGCTTGCAGAACTCTATTTGGAGCCTTGCAAAAACGGTTAGCTCTCCAATATAAAAGGCATCGTTATGTCTAGCAAATCCTAAAATACTGTCATGCATCAGCCCCTGACATTAAAACCAGTTTCTGGAAACTCCCCAGAAAATATCTTTAAGCACTAAAAGAAACAGATCATTCTGATTCCCTGTCTAATATTTAAAGAGTGAAAAATTATTAGAATAATACAGCAAACATGTACTAAAACAAAACTCCAGACCATAATATACTTCTCTGTTAGTGACAAACCGTGGATGTAATTTATGCTGCAGGGATTCAAAAGTGCAATATCTTTACTCCTATTTTGTGCTCATCTGTTCTAGATAAGTTTAAAATATGTATTACTGTAAATTTTGTACCTAAGGGTGCTGAAGGTATCAGGCAATATTACAAAGTTAAATATCACTTAAAAATACAGCCGAATATTTTCACCCCGCCCCCCAGTTTTACCTACCAGCATCTGAAAACAACAGTAATTGAAATTAAAAGGCTCCCTTTTGCAAGTAGGGAAGTCTGGATTTAATAATCGGAGGGTTTTCAGATGCAGAGGGCGCTGTTGTTCATGTATTTTTGCAAGCATTTCCTGATGAGGGAAAAAAACATTGATCTAATAGTTTAATGTTTATATTTTTATGCTTTCCATGAAACACCAGTGGAATTGCTGACATATAGATGCTACCTTCCACAGTATGCGATGAGTTTCCTGAAATAAATCCTTCTCGGGACAGGCTAGAAGGGAGATGCCAGCTATCGTCACCCAAGTGAAATATTTTTCACTGTTTCCACTTTACAGTCCATTTACCAAGACTTTATAACTCTGCCACAAGGTTCTTTCCAACACACATTTTCATATAAGGATATTTTAGTTATTTTTATTTTAAAAGCACACCAGATGCATTTAAGTGTAGCTTGCAGTACAAAGCGTGAAAACAATTTGAAACGTATCGCTGTGGTGGCATTCCTCAACATTTCTCTCTAAAACATTCTTTGCCATTTATAACTAATTATTTCAGGTGTTCTGTCCATAAAAAAAAAGTATTAACTAATTATGCCCACAAAACCAGAATGGAGAGGAACATACCACTTACATCTGAAAATAATCTTCTGCAGAATAACTTTTCTTTAGGGCTTTACGTATGCATGTATTAGCATTATAACTCCATATACGCATAAGTAACAGCTTTAAAGACACCGTTAGTTCTTTGAAGTAAATTGTTTTCTAAATCCCTATATAATGTGCTACATTTTCTCATGCATTCACAGTTTTAGTAATTTTCTCTTTTTCCTACACTGCTGGAAAAGGAACTACCATGCCTCAAAAGAGAGGGAAAAGAAACTGTAGGTAAAAAATCTTAATGACAGTTTAAACCCATGAAACTTACAGATTTTTTGTTTGTGTGTGTGTGTGTGTGTTTTAATTTGTATAATTGTACTGAAAGTTTAGCTGGGTGGGAAGGAATGGGCATCCTAGAGCCCTTGTCTGAAATCACTGAGCAAGTCACTCAGCACTGAGTTTCCTGACCTACCTAAGCCCAACAGGGTGTATTAAAGCCAAAGCAACAGGCTTTGGCCAGGTCCAACCTGTGGCTTTAAATCAGACTTTAAAAACCTGCTTCAACGACTTTGTAAAGTTTAACGCTCATTTACCATAAAATCTCAATTTAGCCACACAGCTATTACTTGAAAGACAGGACCTGAAAAAAATTATTTTGTACACATTGCTTTTCTTCTCTAATAAATTTTATCAATTTCTGTTTTGCACTTGTCAGATGCATCTGCTCTGTAAAGGGTCTGCAAAGCATCCATTTGATCCTTAAAATGAAGCTGCTGGGTTAATCTATAAATGTTGGGATAAACACATTTCTCATATGTCACTCCTGGAGTGGGGCTCTCCAACTTTTGTGAAACATATTAAAAAAAAACCCTCTGTATTTCAAAGTATCAAACAAGCCATCAGAATATGTGACTGACCACAACTACTCTGAGCGTGGAGTTTGCCTTTTGTATTAACTGAAACTTTGCCCAGTTAAAACACCACCTACACTCTAATAAAAATGTCCATTGTTAGAAAGCTCATTCAAAAGTTTTCCACCTGATAAAGGCTTTAATATAAATGAGACAAAGTTGCAGTTTATGATTGGCAAGTTCTTTGCGCCCCAGCTACCCCCCAGCCTGACGGAGTGGGGCTCCGAGATGCATTTTGGCCCTGTCTTTATGTCAAATCACTGCCATCAAAACAATGGCTCATATTACATGAAAATCTTGTGCAAATGAGCCATAATGGGAGTGAATGACAATCTTGTAAGACCGTGCAGCAGGATTCTCCTTTGATCTGAAATATTTTTAATCTTTCTCAAACATAACACTAAGTATACTTGGCAAATCCTGGATGAGAAAGTCCCTATAGTGCGGCTCTGCGGACAGCCAGCCAGAAGCCAAGTACACCCCGCCAGAAAAAGAGGCACAGCCAGAAGCAAAGTACACACCGACACTGAGCCATGAGTTCTGCAGTTGCTAGAAATTTATTTACAATTATAAGACCTCTTCGCCCGCTTCCTTTTCCAGAAAAAAAAAAAAAAAGCTAAACTGTATGTTTATTTATTCTTAATAATGGATATTTGCTGCTGGATCACAGCTTCGTTTAATTAAGAAGCTGCAGTATTTAAGATATTAAAATCTGTGTTTCGAAAAGGTTTGCTTTTTCAAAAGCCAGGCCTTATTTATTCACGGCTTAAGAATCAGCTTCGCTCTAAATTATAGTTTTAATATGATGTTGCGGGGAGGAAAAAAAATTCTAGCAACGTAAGGCAAGATTTTTCATTGGTAACAAAAGCATGATATAGGAGTTTATACTTTCCTAATGATGCTTAAAGCAAAGATCTGGAACGGTATGTCTCAGATGAGGTCATATATCAACTTCAGGATAGTAAAAACCTCTCCTTAGACTATATTACAGCCAACTCACACCTTTTTGTTGTGCAGCCAAATATGCAAGGCGTATGTAGACGAATGCAAACAGAGTAAATCATGTTGATTCAGTGCTAGTAGGAAATATGCCTCTTCAGTTGTGTGCTGCTTTTGAAGTACTGCCTAAAAATCAGTCTTGGGCTTCAAAGAGAGGGGATTATAGCCTTTATCCAGCAATTAATATGGCTGAAACTCAGAATGTCAGCACCTGACGACTATGCAGGCTGGACAGTAGCCTAGTAGGGGTCCAGTTCCCCTCAAGAATTGGAATTTACAATAAAAATTAGTACATAAATAAACTGAAATATTTGGGAAAGGGGCATAAAATTTTAACTTCTAATGACCTGTCTATATTTTGACATGTGGGGGAGAGGGGGAGTTGTGGTGTCCCTTGACCTTTAACCTGCCTTATCCACCTAGATCATTTTAATCTCCCACCAACTGTTAAGCAGAAAAGAGTGCTATTAAAGAGAAAGCTATTCCTTTTGCCTTCTTACATAGATCAGATGACAACCCCTCCAAGTCCCTCCTCTCTGTCAGAGTTCAAGGGTTCAAAAATGGTCAGAATATCAAGCAACAGAAAGCCAGCAGGACTGCCGCAGAAAGAGTTTAAGCACTTTATATTATGCAAAGTGGTTAAAAAAAAGGGGATTGCATTATTTTGAAGTTTTACTCTCCCATTTATTATTTTTACATAGACACTGTGATTTCAGAAGATCACAGAGCTTCTAGTTTGAAGGGAATGGAAAATTATTATACTACTCTGATTTGCACCCAAACTCAGTTTCCTAATAATCTTTTCCGGGTTACCTCTTTATATAGAGTTTCTCAGGTTTAAATCACATACATATGCATTTTGCAACAGTGTACTGTAAATAAGATGAACCTTTAACACACTAGTTCTAGCTGATGTGCCAGGGAAAGTAAAGTAAAATAAGATAAAATTAAATTAAATAAAATAAAATGAAGCGTGCAGTCTTCTTATTCCATAACCATCCTCAGATGGCATTTCTACAATGCTACATATAGCACCCTATTCCTCAGAGGACATCCAAGCTTTCTATTATTTCTCATTTTTAACCATAGACATAGTTGTTATAACACATTTCTTCCCAGAATTTCCACTTGCTTTGAAGAAAATATCCCCTGAGTACCCATGCTTAATGTACTTATGGAAAAGCAACTCTCTATCATGACAAGCTAAACAATATGGTTCTTTATTAAAGAATGTCTGATATTAAATGCAGAGTTCTCATTTCAAAATGGTAAAAAAATCAGTTTGAGGGAAAGAATATAATTGCTCAACATAATGTAAGTAGAATGGGTGCAAGCTGAATGTAATTTTTAACAGGGCCCCACTTTCTAAATATACATATAATGTGTTTGTGTGCCTGCATGCAGAGGCACGATAAACAATAGCATTTAGAAAACTGCATTAGATTTTGGCTTTTTCATTAGGTCCTTCATACCCTGCGTATCCTAAACTGTTTGACAATGTTTCCATTGTACTTAACTAAATACAGTAATGGTGGTGCAGTAACACAATGGCTTGAGCTCTGCCTTGGACGGCCGAGCCTGTCGTCTTGCGACAGGGAGTTTTGGCTGGGAAGGAGCTTAGCCAGCCTCTTCGCACAAACGTGCCATGGGGATATTGCCTAGGCAGGCAGCAGGGACAGGCAACAGGGATTTTGGATTAACATCTCCTCTCATGAAAGACAGCACCTCAAACAGTTCAACACCTCCCTGGCGTTGTGCTGCCATGTCAGCATTAAGAATCAGCCCAAGTCCTGGTGGGAGACTTAAACTTATGACCTTCTAGCCAAGAGGTAAGAGCACTGCTGGCTGAGGCGTACTGTCATTACCGATATGTGCTTGCGTGGGCTGACATCAGTGTTGACTACAGTTTGACCTGAGAGTGGAAAATTGATGCCCCCACAGATTTTAAAAGGAACCCATATCTTGCAGAGAAGCTTTGGCTTTTTTCCCCTATTGGAATTTACCTCTTCTACCAGAAAACCGCAGTATCTAGCACATGCTTAATCTCTAAATACGGGCATCCTAAACACCTTAAAGGCACATGAACACCTTTCCAATCCTGTCTGGATTCACATATTTAAATTAAAAAATCTTGTTTAGCTAATGATGTTCCACACAAAATGCATTTTCATAATAAATGCATTTTGGAGGCGGAAGATTGGTATAGTAGTTGCCATAATTACCATTAAATATATATATTTAGACTTTACAAGACAGTGAGAAGCATCCAAGGTACCTCACACCTATGCAAGGCAGGACATTTCCCAGTGACACTGCAATATCAGTAGATAAAATACAAAAACGGTAAGAAATATGTTCAAATGATATTGAGTGTTACACACAGCAAAGGAAATCTCCTTGGGGAATAATTTCATTACATTACAACATACATAAATTTGATATGGGAGAAATTACCAGTCTTGATTCTGCTTCTGCTGAAGTTACCATTACCAAATTAGAGAGTTGATGATTGCAAACTTGGACCCAATCACTGAAGACTCATTCCAATTTGACAGTTATGCTAACCATATTTAGCAGATGTTAAAATCTAAACATCTGAGGACCATCTAGGTTTGCAAAGCAATGGTGTAAAACCTTCTTGTCTAGCTTAGGGTTGATCGTAGGTGTAGATGAACTTCAGAATAAATCCTTAACTGGTAGTCCAGACTGTAGTTTAGATTTGTAGTTTATTTTTTTTAATCAGAACTTATAATTGGTGCTTATCTCAAGCTGCTAGCACCACGCCAAATTTAATTTAGAAACACAAATCATAGCAGAAAGTGAAACTTTGCCAGATACTAGCAAAAACAGTGCCAGCTAATCCTCACATATAAAAGAATATCTCTCAGCACATTTCTCAGGGCAATCATATGCTCCTAAAGATACACTGAAAAGATGAACCGGTGATTTGATGGTGGGTAATGCCCAACAACCACGTTTAATCAGATTTTCGCCCCCAAATCTTGCAAAGTCAGCTGGCTTCACCAGTTTCTGATTGCTTCAAAATCAGAAGAGTGAAACAATGAATTAGAGCTGATCATCTACAGCTCTAATTCAGGACCAAACACTGGCAGAAAATGTTCCAAAACGGGAATGTGTATACAAACCTCAGCCTCATTTCTACAGCCGAGATAGGAGGCGTTGAACTGTAACATCTTTTTTCTATCCACTCTCTTTTTTTTTTCTTTTCATAAAATGTCTTTGCTTGTTTATTAAAATGTTCACTGCTGTGATCCCGTTTTTTACCCAGGGAGTTGAGTAGATTTAAAGATGACACATAGCTGTATAAATCTTATGTTTACTATGCCTTCTGTAAAGAAGTGCCTGGCTGACCAAAAATAACTTCTATAAGCAGAGAAAAAGTAATAAAAAAAAAAAAGTAGTAAAAGAAAAGAAAGGCAGCGCGAGGGAGACCAAGGGGGTTGTGTATTCTGCACCGTGTGGTAAATTTACAAGCTGCAGTGTGGGAGCTGAGCCTCTTCCTCAGGAAGCCAGCTCAGTCCTGGAGTAGTCATGCAACAGGGGACTCTCACTGCTGGGTTCCTCCCTCTGTGCTCTTACCCACGTGTAATTCCTCAAATGAAGCTATCCCTAATCAGACAGATTTAGACCATAATCACACTTAAGACCTTTCACTGAGTTTTTCCAGTTAAAACTCAACAAGACTTGATGAAAAAAAAAAAAAACAATGACAGGAAAGGCCTGAATGGGTAGAAGTCTTCAGGCTTGGTGTGGGGCTTTTTTTAATGAATTCATAAATTCATTTGGGTGGATGTAAATTGTATATAGGAAGCTAAAGGATTTAGTCACTGATCTGCAATCCCTTGTTTATTGATAAGGTTTGCATCTTGTAAATGTATTTTTTTCTGAGACTGACAGGCAAATTTGATTATCATTATTACTATCATATAAAAACTAATCACACTCATGATTCTATGAGTTACTATAGAAGGGCCTTTGTTCTTAGAACTGGTTCCTTTCAGTTTATCAGAAATAGTAAAAAGTAGCAACGCATTTGCAAAATGAAATAGCTCTGAAAATGAAGACAGAGCAAAATATTAAATAAACATCTTGGAAATTTTATTTATATCAGTGCTCATACCTCAAGGCATCTGAACATTTTAGGAACTGCTTCATCCCTATCTCTTCCAAGTGGTGTTTTTACTGAGGATTTTTCTAGCATGCCTTGAAACTGCAGGCCTGCAGCTCTGGCACTGCTCTGCAATGTGGGATAATCACACCTTTGACTGCTGCATCTCAACACTGGAATCACACCATGACCCATCACCAAGAGCTAACAACTTGCACAGGCTCCCTCCAAGAACTAAGTCAGACACCTTAATTCATAAGGATCCCTGAAATTCAGCCTTGTCAAAAGACAATAACCTGCAAGGCAGCAGCCTCCCTTGTACTCCATGCCAGTACTATTCTGATTTTGTACTCTACACTGGACCAGCACCAAAATCTCTGCCTTCTCTTCAGTTTCCCTGCCCTCCCCCCAACTCACTTTACCAGCCCAAACCTTCCCATCAAACTCACCCAAATCCACCCTGTCTTCACTTATTTAGTAGTTCACTTCCACCTGGTACTGTCTCTATCCGTACACCTTTATCTTCCACACTGCTTCTGCCATTACCACTACCTCTATGCTGGAGATCTTTCATGTCGGAGCCAATTGCTATGGTTACAGGCAATCTGCTGTATGTTTCATCTCCAGGAGCTGTAAATGAGGGAGTTTTAACAGCATTTGAGTAAGCACTGCCTCTTCCTTACATGGAGCACACAACCCCATTCAAATTCATCTATCCACTAGTTGCTGCTCACATCATATATATTACACTAATAAGAAATTCTACCTGGATATAGAGAGTGAGGATGAGTTCACGCCTTGTGAGGAGCAACAGCTAGAGTATTTTACGACCTTTTTCATTTTAATGGCACGAGCTCACCATCTCAGTCACACACGTCTTTGTTCACTGTACACAAGGTCCAATTCTGAATGTGGGATAAGGATTGAGGGTGTGAAGAGATTTGATCTCATTTTAGTCTGCATATAGTGGTGTAAAATACCAGTGAAATAGAATATACACACTCTGCATCTAGAAAATTAAAGATCCCTACAATAAAAATTACATGGTCTCTTCACACATTTGAGAGATTAAGTTTGTAGCGGTTCAGCATCAACTACAACATGAACTTAAACCCCAGTCATTCCATTATTTTGAGTGTGTGTATAATAAAGATGGGAGAGCAGGGGGCATTTCAGCTCTGAATTTGAATCCATCTGTGCCAGTTCTAAAAGCCAGACCATACAGAAGACACTAGTATTTTAATATTTTAACTTGGGTATAAATCACACCAGCCTGAAAAATCATTTTCATAAATGCAAATGGGAAACATGCTACGAACAACTGATGAGGTGATATCCCTGCAGATTTGAATGTAAATCTGACAGAAGTAGCTTGCAAGATTTTATTTGACAAGAAATCTGGCTACTAACTCTGACTACGATTCTGTGCAAAAACAAATCCCAGGATTTCCCAAACCTGTGCGGAATTGGGATCCTGATCACACTTTCACCTCAGCCCAGGTATCTGTATGGTAAATCCCAATCTGTCCTGCCCTTGGATAAAATATTTAGCTGCTCCTGCCAGGCTGGAGGGGCAAAAAGTGCCTCCAGCCCTAGAAGACAGCAAGCAGAGAGCCACCAAGCTGCACAGTCCCAATTAAAGGGCAGCTGCAGCCAGGCAAAGCAGGAACGCCTTCAGCACGAGCTCACATCTCCGTGCTGGTGGAGATCTTACGTCACCACTGACACATCAGCTCTCGTTAATTAACCCAGGCAACTTCCTATTTTACACAGGAGTTGCACTGAATGGTCTCTTCCAGCTCTGTAAGCTATGACTCCACAAACCTGTGCCTGGGAGAGCTGCAGTTTGGAGCTGTGTGTATCAAAGCAGCCCGACATAAAGCATGTGCTCTGCACTGCTGCGCTGCAAGTGAAGGGATGCTTCTGAAAAGCAGAGCCTCCACCAGCTTTAATTCCCTCCCATTCCCCACCCTGAGGGTCATGCAAACCCCCCCACCAGTGCTCTCCACCAGGAGGGAGTCGCTTCCCCAGGAACAAGGATCTCTGGGGCACAGTTGACCCTCTCTTCTGTTGCCACTCCCCAGCCCTCTATTGCTCCTCATTCAGCCAGTGCCACAATCTAGTCCAAAGTGAAACTGGAATAATAGACCAGAAAACAATTCTCGTTTGTAATCGCAGCACCATATTTAGATCTAGTTCAATGCAAAAATAAAATAAAGTTGAATAAATCCAGGCCTGAATTTGGCTTTCTGTCTGTAACATCGTATGAAAGGATGGTGACAGCTGAATGAAGTCAATATATCCCTTAGGCAGATGACTTTCGCCTCCAAGAATAAATCTTGACAAAAATAAGAGTGTGTGTAGTCATTTCAGGCCCCTGAAAATAACATGGTCCACAAATATGACAATTATTTGATTCTACATTTTAATAAAGTCTCTCCCAGTTGACAACATGCCCTTTTAAATCCTTCCCTTCTTCAAGTTTTATTGCTCATCACACACCCCTGGCTTTCTTGAGGAATTTTTCCTAGGACGTATATAAGCAGCACATTTATACAGCTATTACGCACACACAGAATTCCTGGAACTGGCAGTACAAAGCTGATCTTGGAAGCAGATGAACCTTGCCAGCAGAAAAGCATTTTTAATGCCTGACAGCACACCCATACAGGACATTCTTATGGAGCATCTGCTGGGCGCTGCACCCGTCACCTCAGCACCCCGCACCGGTTGCCCTGGGGTGTCTCATGAGAAGAGCCTTGGGCAGCCACTGCTCAGGACCAGGGGCAACGTCTGAGCTGTGGTCTGTGCCCACGATGCTGCTGTGTTGCTTTGTTTTATCATGGGCTATAGAGGGTGATGCTGGGTAATGCAGGTCTCAGTGTATCTAACACACAAATTAGCTGATTGGCTCCGAGTCTACATGTGTTCTTCAATGTGTTCTTCAAATTAGAAAGGTGGGAGGCAATCAATAGCGTTAGTTTACTGACGTGGTTTGGAAAAATCTCAACCAAAAACCTTAGGACCCAGGTTTTCAGTATCAATGGACTCCCACATTTAAATTTATGGAGCATTTCACGCTGTATCCTGCTGTAGTCATCATCAGGGCTTGGACACTGGATCACAAGGAAGGAAGCAATGAATGGCAGAAAAACCCTTTGGCTGTCCTTATCTACAGAATGGCAAGCATGAGCAGAGCTCTGCACAAAGTCTGCTAGGCTGTCAAAAGACAAATTATAAAGGGCTCCCCTCTTTCAGTGAAGTAATATATTTCTGACTTTGCAAAAGTCTTTTACTTAACCACGATTGCATCATATCTGAAATTATTTTATGACCTGGGGCATACGTAGCAGGGCCATCTGTTCTCTCATATTGGCTCTGAGATGACTGCCACCATTTCATTCAGTGTTTCAAAATGACAAAAATGAAACAACCTCCATACTTGTTAATGAGATCTACCAGAGAGAGAACACCAACAACAAAAGAGAGCTAAAATACTCGCAGTTTGGGCCTTTCCAAGCCAACATTTTAACTTTTCAAATGTATTCACACAAAGTCATTACAATTGTTCCTAGAAAAACAACTGAAATCCAGTTAGCAATGAAAGGAAAAGTGGCTGAAGGTTAGGACACATTTGGTAAACTACAGCTAGCTTTTACACTTGTGATTTTTAAGAACAAACCTTTAATTTTTAAATTCACAGTCTCTCCGCCATTACAAGCCCCTTCAGGGCAATGATCTATCAAGTTCTGACTGTTTCAAACTGTTTGTGCTAGATTCAGCATCTATCACTCCTCAGACTTGCTGCACATTTAGCCACAGAGCCAAGAAACAATAATTTTCAATTAAGAAACCTGGAGAAGACTTGGGGACTTGATTTATGGTGCATGACTAATTATCAAATAGCTAGCCTAATGAAAATTAAGCTGCTGGTTACTACAAAGATTTAACTTCATTTTCTCGAGAAGATGCTGATATGGCCCAGAATATAATTTGCTGAAGTTCCATTATATATTTTAAAACAGAAAAAAAACAGCAGAAATTAGCTAATTAATTTTTAAAATATGATTTTTTTTTATTTTATGCGTTTTACATTGTAATGGAGATAGCTCATGTAAACTTAGATGTGAATTAAAAGCTGCTTATTGCCTGAAGTTAAAGTGTTTCCTTTTGGATGGTGATGAAAGAGATAGGATTATGAAGGAGGACATGACAGAAATTGCTTTTAAAGCTCAGTGCATTTATAAGCAAAAGATTCGGTTCAGCACAGAATTGAAGCATAAAAACCAGGTTCAATACCTACAGTATTTTATATGCAAAATTATGTTTAGAAATTCTGCTTTAGAATTAATTTTGGCAATCTGGCAATCAATGAGAATAGTGCTCTGTAGTACTTATTTATTTTTAACTCTTTGTGAGTTTTATTTACAGCTTAAAGAAATCAGTAGACTTTCTCCTCTCGAGTACTTGCTTCCTATTTATAACAGTCTGTTTCAGGGCCATAAGAGTCTGACCATGGTTGTGAACACTATACACTTATATGAGAAATCCTATTAGAAACCTTAATGGGGGAAAGGGGAAGTTTACAATTAGGCACTAGGAGTGAATGTAGAGGCCTCTTAATTACTATTTCTACAGTGAATTATTGAACAGAAATTTGTAACACTGTACATTTAGTGCCTCCAATCATGCAAATATTACATTATTTAATGGAAAAAAATAGCAACTCCATAAATACCCAATACAAACAACCCTGCCTAAGTCAATAGTCACGACTATTTTCACCCCACACATTCACAACGACTTTCACTGGTTTCCATGGCTCTATATAGACAAAGGAAGATGAAACAATAAATTCTTCAAGTCACACTCTTTTGCAGAAGTTAAAAACTCAAAGATATTTTTCCAAGGAAAAAATAAATCTATTCCTATGCAAGAAGCCAACCTGAGTTTGATGTGTGTCACTGTAAACGATTCTTCTGCAGCGAGTCCTGCACACAGCACTCATAGGCATTGTTTTGTGCACTTAGGCAAAACAATGAGGAAGGAAATATCAAGGTGAAATGACGAAAGCCCTAGATTTCAGCAGCTGGTAACAAGACTGCTCAGGATTGTCACCAAAGATACCAGTCACTGAAAGGGAGAAAAAAGGGAAGAAGGAAAGGATAACTTGATTTATTCAGGAAATTGCTTGTTTCTTCAGAAGGCCTTTATGGGGACCATCACTATGTTAGGAGGACAGCTGGTAACCAGAAAGGGAATGGGAAATAAATTAATTTCCTATCTAACTCTTTAAAGATCTCTGTCCTGTTCAAGTAGATGTACAGATATGGTCTGCAAGTGTAACTGATGTTTCCCCCCCCCCCAGTTTCCCAACTGCAAAAGCAGCCTAAAACCAGACTGCAAATTTTTAGTGTTTTCCATCCTGAGGCAACACTAGATTCTTATAAACTCCAGTTTGGGTAGCAAAACTCTACCTACCCAAATCTCCTCCATGTTTTCAAAACCTTACTTGCTTTTGTGTGTGTTTACAGGCATGACTTTAGTCAGGGTGGAGGACTTTCTTGCAGAAAGTTCAGTACAAGACATGTCTGTGCAGAGGGGTAGAGCCAACCCCAGACATGAAAGTCAAGTAACAATCACTTGCCCACGAGGAAGAAATCACTCCTTTTCTTTTCCAAGGTGTTCTCCAGTGCCCCTCTGAATTACTTGGACTGGCGCTGGGAGAGCATGTTGTCTTTACTCTCCTAAACCCATTGTGTCATACTGCTGTGTGCTGTTAAACAGCTGCCACAATTCATCCCTGGGCTGGCCATACTTCAATAGTGGGTGAAGTGATTCATGCATGTATGGACTGTAAAGTTTGTAAAGCACTTCAGGATCCTTTGACATAAAAGCTGCTACATCACTGTAATTTATTAGCAGAGTGGGTTAAGTCTTAGCAACAATACCCTCCGAGGTAATGTAGCTCAGACTATTAGTCTGAAATGGTCTTGAAACGTTTACACACAACACTAAATGTGCACTGTAAAAGCATTCCTCTGTTTGCAGTTTGGGGCCACTGTCTATCCACAAAAAGACTTCCTTGTCATGGTTGTTTCTTTAAGTTGCATGGCATTTAGAAGCTGGAAATAAACATACATCCAGAGCCTTCCTTAAGTTGAATTGCAGGGCAATGGAAGCAGTTGCTGCCCTCATTATGGGAATATCATCTGATTGCACATGAGGGGAGGGGAAGATCTATGCAGTCATGTATAGTTCAAACTATGGACAAAAATGCTGAGCACCTCTGTTCAAGACTTCCTTTTGTCTCCTGATTTATCGCTGTAGTCAAATTTTTAAATCAGACTGTATAATAAATACCTACTTCAAGTGAACCCACTTCCTGTGGGGAAGAAAAAAACACAGGAAAGCAGTGACCAAAGAAAAAGATTGAACTATTTCAGGTCCAGGATGTGGCATTCATATTTCCGAGCCACCTTTGTAGAGCTTTGCATCATCCCAACAGTTTGATCAATGGTAGATAAAATAAAGCATTGCATCCAGAAAGCAATTGCTTACATATATACAGTGTGGCTTTTCTGTATCTGTAAGATGTTGGGAATTTATTGCAGGAAGAGAAGTAAGATGATCTGTACAGTAAAAGATATATGTGGTTCTTCATTATAGAGCCCTCGGAGATAGAGCTTGGAAAATTTCTTTTTTCTTTCCTACATAAATTTCACAGCTCTGGCCCCTCTCTATATTCCTTGCTGCTAACATTTATTGTCCTCTGGTTTCAATAACAGATCCATGTTCTGAGTAGCAGGTTAGCAGACCCTAAGACAAAAGGGAGAACTGCAATCGTTTTGCTTGACCTATATACCTCCGGCCAGGGCTGTGTACATGGCCCTGAACGTCATGGGGTGGTGGTTATCTGGGCCTCAGGTCTCTCACTGTCACTGCCTTCCAAGGCAGAGTTTGCCATCCTGGAAATCCTTGGGCCCAAATACAAGACCTGGCATCCAGTCACTTGACGATTCATGCTCTGGAGTTATTGTTTGACCCAGAGCAGGTTGAGAACTGATGTGTACATATGCACCCAGGCATTATTACCTCTCTGCTTATAGATGGGGAGATCGAGCCAAGAGCAGGTTCACCACTTCACCAGGTTTGCATGGGGGTGTGAATGTCTCTAAAATCAGCAGGGCACCTAAGTAAAATGCAACATAGTTTATTACACCTTAGAACTTACCACTAGACTGTTAACCTCCACTGAAACACTATACGAAGGTTACTGGTCTCTTGGTTTTATCCCATCAACCTTTTGCTACTAGCATTAAATTGTGGTATAGGGATCTAACCTAAGCCCAGAATCTTTTGGGGCTACTACACCCTAAGAAACACAGATGCTGGGAGAGTACAAGGTGTCTGATGATATTTAGGATATGTCCCATGTGTTTCTTCTTTAAAGCAATGGGACCTCACTTCTCAGTGGAAACTGAAAGAGCAGCTTCTTCCTATTTTCCCAGTCATCAGTGTAATGCTTAGTAATAATTAGCAGAGGGATGAGAGGAGATACCCTGCAGAAACAGAAACAATGGAAGAGAAACTACAAGCAAAACAAGGCTTGCTTCAGATTTGAATAAATTAGCTGCCAATGGAGGGAAATGGAGCAGATGGTCAGTCAGTGTCTCAAGCCCAGGCAGTCCTACGCAAAGCAGCACGAAGCCAACCAGGCAGCTCACAGGGGAGGGCCAAGTCAGACATCCAGAGCTGGAGAGCCCAGCACCATCCAATGCTGGGATGGGCAGGCAGCCCAGAGCCCACAGATCGAAAACACACAGCCTACAGTAAACTCTCGGGCAGACAGCTAAAAAAACAACCAGTAAGCCAGCTAAGTACCAGCAGCTGTTCAGGTAAAACAAACTCTTAACTGAGCACCCACCACAAGATTCACCTCAAGAAACAAGAAATAGAGCATCTTATTTGTCCTTTAATCCCTCTCAGACCCAGAGGCCAGATGAGTTAAGAATCTTGGGTTTGGGATGGTCACACAGGGTGGAACAGCCAAAAGTAAACAAGTTCAGCAGTCTCAGATGGTTTCCCAAAGGGCCTCTCGTACCACTGTTGGCAGGAGCTGCCTTTCTTCTTGGCAGGCACAGCCGAGCCAAGGACAGAGTGGGTCTGAAGGTTGCCCACATTTTCCCAGATAATATTTTCTTAGCTCAGAAGACACCTGGGGGGAATGGTGAGATGGGATTTGTATTTGCTGCTACTCTGGCTCAGTTAAGGCAGGACTTCAGCATGCAGACTGTTGCTTTAGCTACTCTACTCTTTCAAGAGCACAAAACCAGAACTTTTTTTTTTAAACCAGGCTGTGGCCACATGAAGGACTAAATATGTTTTGGCATCTTTATGCCCTGCATAGAAAATTCAAAAAATGTCATCTTTACTGGTTGTAAGCACAGAGCTTCTGTTCAAAGAAGCTTCATATGAAGTATGAAGGCAGATGCTCTTCATTTAATGCCACTTACTAAGCTTTAGATCAAAATGCAGCAGATAACAGATGTCTCCTGCTAAATAAAACTCGTTGTGGACTCAGGAAAATAACATTAAATATGGTTGTAAATATATATTTTTACTGAAATCAGTTTTACTAAAATTCTTAAGTTTTAAAAAAGAAATGTGATTACTCTTTCTCTTAGACTCTAGATCATTATATGGGCTCATACCTGAAGATATGACAAATTCCAAGTACATTCAGACTTAACAGGTGCCACTTCATGATATGAATGGCATGTGTTCCCACTCTTCAAGCTACCCTACAAAGACTGGCTTGGACAGAAAAGCTGTAGCAAACTGACCCACGAAAAAGTCCAGATGTGACCCTTTACATGAACCACTGGTGGACTCAGCAGATCCTGACAGACGAGGTTATCGGTGTGTTCCCATAGGGAAGGATCCAACAAAGGAAATCAATAATTTCAGGAGTTTTTCCTCCCTGCTTGTTGCTGCTTCCTGTTAGGAGTTATATCCGATCTCAGATAAAAGCGTTAGTAAGCCTAAATAACCTTTACAGGAAATGTAAAGTCATCCTGGCCTGAAGCTCTGGACCACATAAGGCAGCAAGGATTTATCTGTTTAATGGCCACAGATACCTACATCTCTGTATGGCTTTATGTCCATATTTGACTTAAAGCACAATTTAATTCTAGAAAGATTGTATTTTCCCCACAGTTAAAGCAAAACTTGCTGAAAACAAAACAATGCAAACCAAGTAGAGAAATACACTAGTGTAACTATAGAAAGCTGAATCATCAACAGTCTTCTCGTATTTGACTGATTTTTTCAAAGTGCTAAGTTTCTCTATTAAAAAGACATGGAGATCTAGTTTTACAGCATATTTGAAACACACAGAAAAATGTTACATGCTGGGCAATGAAATTGAATTTTTTTTTTATTCTTGAAAGAGACCTATCCATTTCATTCAGTTCTGCCATATTTTTAAGTAAAAAAACAATAGGAATCTACAAAAATATTTTGGTAAAATTCGTGAATATCTGCAGGGGTTCTGGAAAGAAAAGTGATATTTCTTCCAACCTTCATATGAATAACTCATCTGCTAGCCCTATTCCCATTTAGCTCAAATGAAATAATAAGAAGGAGACACAGAAAACAGTTTCTCTGCTCCCACAATACTTCATGCTTGTTATAGGTCCATTAATACAAGCCAGGCACTTTTTTTTCGTGTTAAGATTGAAGCAACAGAGCAGCTCTGTGTGTGTGTGGCTGAATATTTACACAAGACAGCCTGTGTTGGAGAAGCTACCGTGTCACAGCAAGTAGCTGTGTCCTGAAGAGCATGTTATGGGAAGGTAGGTGAGCTGGAGAAATTAAATGCAGGAATAAGCCAACCAAAGTACTGCAGTGATTTTAACCCTGGGGTGACCCCCAGAATTACAGCCAGATATCATCACTCGATTATAGCTGGTAAGGTAATTCTCCCAAACCCACAAAGATCACCAAATAACATGCCTCACATACTGAAGCTGTCCATTTTTTTAAATTAAAAATATTAATGGCAGTGCTACTTTTTTTTCAGTGTATGGAAGCTCCACTGCTGATTTCCACAGAAATGTGGCAGAACACCATTTTTTAAAACCATGTGTTTCACGTCTTGAAAGATAGAAATTGCGGGGTTTAGTGTTGCATTTTGATTACTCAAAATAAAAGCTGGCTTTGCCAACATTTCAGTTTAAAGCACATGTCACCCTGCCAAAAAAGCAAAGTTGTTCCAGCTACACTTGCTAAAACAACACTGATTTTATATTTACTATTTTTGTTATATTCCATTTCCTCCAAATTTCTATGAATTAGCCTTCTGCCTCATTCTACTTCCCACAACTCACCTGAAACATTTCTTGAAAAAAAACTCACAATTAGTGTAGCTTGCAAACAATGGGATCAAGCTTTACAGCTATTAAGATGATAAATTTTGGTAATATTCATGAAAATATCACTGAACCTAGAACAGGCTGTGAAACAGAAAAACGAAGGTTAAGTGTCTTTTAGTAATTCTCAGGATGTTTTAGATTGGCTTATTGGATCAGAAAAAAAAATTGAGTGGTCAACCCTCACCACCTCAGCTCTACCTACCTCAAACAATGTAGTGCAAATTAAAAAAAACATTTTCTGTGGTTTCTCAAACTCAGTTTCTTGAAAAACTAATATTAACATGCCATCATCCATAAAGACTACACCATGCTGTGCTAGGTTTGTTTTTGTCACAGCCCACCTGAGATCATTAACCACCTCTAAGGGCAGTCTTGCTAGTTCATTTGCAGCAGGTCAGCTAGGGCCAGACCAGGATTTGGCTTTTACATCTGAAAACTCTATGTGAACACAATGCCATACAAATAATGACAAATTTAAATGTTCACCATTTGCTGGAATATCCCCAGGTCAACCAAACTCTTGCTGCTTTGTGATTAGTGGTCTATTAATGTGCGCCGTGGCTATATCATCTTGCTTTCCCATGGTGACATTATAAGCCTATTAAATGACTAAGGATATACATAAACATTGAGGGTGGAGGACAAAGGCATTAAAACATAAAGAGGAATCAACTTTTTTTTCTTTTTGCTGTTGTTTCTAGTGACAGTACCTTTATAGTTCGCACTGTAGCTTATACTCCCATCCTTCAGCAACTTCTGTGGGTAATCAGAACAAGCCTCTATTGCAGCATAGGACCTTTCAAGCTTGTTAAGGCTCAGCTGTTACTCAAACACTTTCTGGTAGAGAACTACTTTCTATAAGGCACTAGTGGTAGAAGGAAGCATCATCTTTGCTCTGAAAACTAAGTGTGACTGAAACCTCCAGCTTCTCTCTGTAGTACCACACAGATCTCCTGGATATCTACAGAATGTTGGATTCTGACCTGCACTTCCATAGCCTTATGCCATGCACTCACATTTGTATGCTACCACATTTGTCATGCATCCTCCAAACCCAACAGCAAAGCTTGCTATAAACCCTTCTCCTGGCTGTCTCAGCTATGAGGGTAGTACTCACTGTTTGCTATAACTTTGCCTCAGCCTGGCTGAAGTAAACAACCCTCTGCACTCAGGCCCACCACCATACTGCAAGTGTACAAACACATTAGGGATGCAACTGCCTTAAATGAACTTAGTTGCCACCTGACACAGAGCTGATGCCCCCATTCCTCAGCTGAAGGACACAAGTAATTACACAAGAAACATCAGCAGACATTGGTGCAATAATAGAAACACAGAGTAATTCAGACTGGAAGGGTCACCAGGAGGTCTCTAGTCCACCCCCCAACTTAAAGCAGGGTGAGAAACAGGTTATTCAGGGCTTTCTTTCAGTCACATCTTGGACATTTCAATGGACTACCACCATGATGACACCCTCATTGACCGCTCTTCTTACTCCAACCCTCAGTCTTTCACCCAGTCCATCCCACAGATGATATCCATCCAACACATTGCTTCAAGTAGGGCAAATCCCTTGCCTGGACTCCTCTGCCCGCCTCTCCTGAAGAGCTTGTTTCCATGCATCACAGCACTCCACCCATGCATCTTCCCACATCATTCCTAAGCTATTCCAACAATGTTGAAGTTCTGTGACTACACTCTCTTGCCACTAAACCTCTACTTCAAAGCATTCAGTTTTACCCCTTGTGATTTTTTTTCTGTAGGGTTTCACTATATTACTCATTATGGCCTTGGACTTTGTTGCCAGACAATAGACAGTCCAGCACAGGAGATATCATTTAATTATTCTTCCTAGTGCCTCTCCATAAAAGCTCTTTTTGTGCCATAAGGAAGCTTCAAAGCTCCTTTTCCAAGGAGGAACACTGGCAGGGTGGTTCTTGCAAAATAACCGTGCATCACTTTGTCATTTCGGCCAGTCCCAGAGCAGTAGTTTCCTCTGTGTCTCTGGGAGGGTTACAAACTAAGCATGCAAATGGAAAACAGAATATGATCACTGCTAATTTATGAAATGTGAGTTATTATAAACAATGCACATTTCCCATTAATCTCATAGAAAATCTGTTTTGCTTTAGAAAAGCAGAGCAATTCATAGTTTCTGGATGTCGTGTTTCAGCCCAACCACAGCTGAGCACCACGCACCCCCCCACTCACCCCTCCACCAGCAGGACAAGGAGAAGAAATGGGCAAACAAAGGCAAACTCCCAGGGTGGGGCAAGGACAGTCTACTGGGACAGAGCAGAGAGGGAGAGGCAACAACAACAAAAGGACTTGGAAAAACACAAAGCACTCTACTGACCTGATGACCAACCCCTCAGCCCAAATCCATCCTGTCCCAGAGCCAAGAGGAGCTGCCCCTCCCTGCCCAGCTCCTTTTATGAGGAGAATGACATCACAGGGTGGGGAAACACCCTTGGTCAGCTCAGCTCACCTGTGCTGGCTCCTCGTGGAAATTAACTCTGACTTAGCCAAAACCAGGATACAGGGGCAGCAGGTTTACAGATTTGAATATAATTTGAATTCCTGTTGGGTTTAACAGGTATAATTTTCACAAGGTATTTAAAGTCATGTTTCCTTGGTTTTACTCTCTTATGGTATGACTAAATCATGATGTAAATTAACCTTTAATCACTAAAAGGAGTGTTCAGACACTATGCTACTCACCTGGCAAGGGCTAGCCAGGATGACAAGCAGTAACGTGCCTTTCATTTTAGGAAGCAAAGGTTTGCCCTTATATAGCTTTGGAAATACCCAAATACAGCATTGTGCTATGAATTTGCTTGGAAGGGAAACTTCAAACTCCCAACTTGGAAATCCTGACTTCCATCTGTCATGTCCTGATAAAGGCAGGCATCTCTTTCAGGCTCTCTCTTCCATAACATGGAAGGTATTTATTAGATTTTTTTCAGAATTAATCCAGCCCAGAGACAGTTTAATAGTGTCATATTCTGCTAATTACACAGCCAGCATTCGATGTTCCTGACTGTGATATCTACCCAGCCTCAACATCTCCATTTGATGGACTTACTTGATGTTTTGGCTGCGGATGCTTAGACCCATCTGTCTGAATGGCACTATGCCCACTCATCAGTTGCTCGGACCTTTTCATTACAATATAGATGTCTATAGATGTCTATCATTTATGAGTTTATGTTAGTTCTCCAACTACCATTACAGCCAAGTGATGCTTTATGGAAAGCAAAAGGTGCACATACTGACACAAAAATCTAAAGTTTGTTTTCATTAATAATGAAGATAATGCAGTTGAGGGAATTGTATATTTACATTATCCATTGTGAAGAATTCATAGTCTATGTTTAACCCTTTTTGTTTCTGTTTTGAAAAAAAATTAATGTCCAGGCTATTTCTCCCCCAGCTTGTTCTTCACTGAGTCAGTGGCAAATATATAAGCAACTACATCACTTTGCAAGTTCAACCTGTAGGTGTATTTCTTTTTTACCATTTTTTTAATTCATATTCTGATGTTTGTGAAGAAAGATTGCAAAAAGGGAGATTTAAAGATATTAATAAATAACAAATGTCTAATAATAAGTAATCGGTTACAAGTCATGATCTTCAGGCAAATATGTGAGCCTTTGGACCTTCAGCTAAAAAATATTTGTTGCTGAATGTTACCTTCAGGAAAATCCCTCCTGAATAAGCATTAAAAAAGGGATGAATGCAGTCAAGCTACACAGTCACTTGGGACTTTAATTCAAGTTTATGAACTTCATTAAAGACAATTTACACCATCTGTGGATCTACTCAGTGTTTTTCAGAATTCGTTTTACTTTATTTAAAACTAGTCCCCATTCTTCTAAATGGAGGATCAACGTTCCTGTCAGCATTGTGTGTTCTGTTTAGTGCTAACCAAATATAAATCTTAAGACAAAATGGTGATGTGGAATAAGCTAATAAAATAAAAATGAACCATCCAAAAGATATTATTGCTGAGGTTATTTTAGATGCTCTCACACTATTTTCAGTAATGACATCATTCAAAAGCTTTTAAATAGCTATTTGGCTCCCTTTTTTTGTTACCTGTCAAAGTAGCAGCACCAGAAAAGGAATTTCAGACAAACAGTGTCTGTGCTGTATCACAAATTTTACAAAATTATTTCAAGCACGTTTTAAGATAGACAGCCCTGCTCAGAAGTTTTTGGAGGAAATGGCAATGCATGGATAAGGGAAGACTATATATAAAATCATAAAATGTGTCAGGAGAAAAAGACTTCTGAATAGCGATCCAGTCCCTTTCAGGTTTGCCAACAGCAATCTGTTAGCAGTTTGTTTGCTTGTTTTTTTTAGAGCCTGCTGTTACTCCTGAAGTTCAGGAGAAACCCATCTTAACATCTCCCACATCACCAGAGAGGTCTTCTCAGTGACCAAGCCTCTAGCACCATCCTTTCCCCTTTCACACACCAAACACACATAACCTGTTTTATCCATTCAGCACTTCCTTGGGAAGTTTTTTTACTAAGCATCCCATCCCACACACTGAAGTGACAGGGTAAAACTCAGTTGCCCAGCACCAGGGTAACGCAATGCCCCACGCCGCGCCAGGTCCACCCAGCTCAGAGCGTGGTGGCGCCCGTCCTCACACGGGAAAGTCACGCAGGACCCAATCAATGTGCTGTGGGGTGCTTGTGACTGCAGCTTGTCAGGTACTGTCAGCTGCTATCTCATGTGTGTGTGTGTGTCATGAGTAATGAACACGCTCGTTCTGCTCTTCCTCCCCCAGTGCAGACGCAGGGAGGATGCAGGCTATTGTTTGCTGTCCCTCCCTAGGAGCTATGTCAACATGCACTGAAGCTATTTCATGAGTGGTTATAGAGTGATTTTCAGGCTGTGGAACTGGGGAATTCTTTGGCCAATGGTATATTTTGTGGCCTACAGCCAGGGAATGATCATTCCCCCAGTCAGAAAGTTGGTCTTAAGCTGCCACAGAATTCCAGAAATGCTGGTTTTGGGGAAAAGTCTGTCTAAAAGTGATGACACTGTCTTCTCTGGAAAGTCCCCTCTGTGCTGAGATACTACTGAGGAAGGAACGCTAATTTCTTGCTTACACTTAATCAGACTTGTTGACATTTAGATGGAGAAAAAAAAAAGACAGCCCTGAATACATTAATGGTGTAGAAAAGAAAGATATAGATTACATGGACCCTCCATAGAAGCAAATCTTGCATGAAATTCTTGTCGTTTGATTAATATTTCAAATCAAAAGTCTTACCACATTGCAATCTGGGAATCAAGCCAGCTTAGAAACTAAAACATATATTTTCAGTATAACTGTGTTCATAATGACAGGACCACATGGTCCCAGCTTCAAATTAAATAAAATCTTTCTATTACTGGCCTATTTCTGGGACACCAGAGGTGTTTTACAGGTACCTTTAGAAACAAAACAAACCACATCAGCTTGTAGAAAGAAAGATACTATTTGAAAGAGCTGGTGATGGAGACCCATACAGTGCTGGAATATGGAGTACAGAGAACCCTTTGGGATCTCCCACCTGGTGGGCCAGGGAAAGGATGACTTCCATTAATTTTTCACTTTTGTAAGCTTTGAATCACCTTTGCTTCACTATATTTGGGTTGGGTTTTTTTCATAGATGTGTGCTAGACTGTCCTACTGGCAAAGCCAGGTCTCATCAACTAATCAAACTCCTGTACAACACTGTGCTAATTAACATGCCACCTCTAAGGGTTCAGCTGCCTACTTGCTGTTAGGGCTGCAGTTACTACGGATTTCCTCTAAGGCTGCCCAAAACAACATCTGACCTCAGAAGCACTCCTATTTTAGAAAACATTTCTTTACATAACATGTCTCATGCACTTTAGCACACACGAAGATGATCTTATTTAAGGAAAGGAGAAGCAGAGGAGCTGCAAATCTCTATCCACTCTCTCCTGAACACTCGCTCCAGCAAGGGACCACCCCCACCCCCAGCAGCATCATTTCTGGGCAGCCCAGAACCCCCCATCACATGCTGAGGTTTGTGCCAGGAGTTGTTCAAACACAAACAGGTGGTCCTTTCTCCAAAATACATATCTGCTCATAATCACAGTCAACTTGGGATTTCTTTCATGTTTTCCATAGCAATGTTTTATTCTAGCAGGAATTAGTTTAGTAACTCAGAGTGCTGTATGGAGGGCAACAGGCTGCATTTGAAACACTAAAATCTTAATCAGATTTTTAAAAATTGTGCAAATATAGGCCCATGTAGGGAAAACATATTGCTTTAAAGTCAACATTGCGAAATGAGAAAAAAAATGGACATTATAGGATTTTTTGCTTATTTAACATTATATAAAGTATGAAAATTAATGTGACATGCGGATAACTTGTTCTCTCCAGAATGTGCTCTACAAGTCATAGATTCTATATGATGCTGCTGTTGCTATAGTAACTCTTTTTTATGGCAGAGCAAATACTCATACAAAACCTTTTGACTTTTAGTAAGAATATTTGCATTCTCAAAATGTTTTCAAGTAAAGTTTATGTCCTAAAAATAATAGATTCTTTGTCTTTCCCTTCCCCCGCCTCTCTCAGCTATATGTGAGCAATTAAAAAATATCCTTCCTTGATCAAAGACTTATTCTGTGATCTAAAAAGTGATTTCATCTCACAGATACATTTTATGCAATCCAGTAACTTAAAGTAAAATCAAATGAGGCTTCCTGTGTTAACTACTGTAGTAGATTTTCCTTTTTTTCTTTCCCTTTTTTTTTTTTGTTTTGTTTAAAGGTGATTAATTACTCAAATGCAGTGTGAACCATTCACTTAATACATGATGTGTAAGCTCAGTCCTTTTTATCTTCTCTGTTTTGAACACCCAACCGGCCAGTTTTACCCCACTGAACTAATGCAAGACAAAAAAAAAAAAAAAAATCAATGGCACACACTTTGGATAAATACCTCTACACTGTACATTTGCCAAGAGAGCTTCTAAGATCAGCTCTGTAAATGTCATGATCCTTAATGCTATTGTGGTATAACTGAAGAGCGTTCCTTGAGCCCATTTGGCTAGGCTGACTAGCGCACTTTGTTTTCCCAGGAGAAGAAAGCAGAGTAGTAAACCATTTTTGCAGAATGTCATTCTCCCACAACAGTTTATGAAAGAAACATCTGTGACAAGAATCTTTAATGCTTTTCTCAAAGCCAAGCTGACAGTAAAAGAGCATTGCTAAAAGTGGCAAATCAATCCCATTCCACTCCTTCTAGAGCAGGACACCTAATTTGCTATGTATCACATGTATTTTCTTCGCATGTGCTGAGAGGCTGTGACATTGATGTGGTGGCTGTCGTCCAAGCTTCTGTTGAATAAACACTTTGGCCATATAGCAGGCAAGCTGGCATGTTTAGCAATGTCTGCTGTCCGGCTCGAGTTTACTTCACCTCAGGGAAAGGTTTGTTTAAATTACAGATTGCAATTTGGGGATATAAATGGTATTTTTTTGAAGGCTGATTTGAAAACCTTAAATCATCGTATAGAATTCAGGCTGTAGTTTTGGGGGATTGTTAAACTTGGCTTCCTTAGGATAGCGGGAGGGGTTTGTACTACCTGGTAACACAGACAGATCAGATAGAAGAAAGTAACAGCAAATAAAAAATAAGATGATTTACTTGAAACCAGCCTCACAAAGATATAATAATTTTTATGTTTAATTAGTTAAAACACTTGAAAGTTTTTTTATTAGAATTAGACAATGAATCAAAGCTCTGGTGGATGGTGTGCTGAGGAAACTGAGAGCTCAGGTGTGAATCGGGATTTTCCTTTAAGTTACTGTAATTTTTTACAAGATGTAACACTACTGAAAGCTTTTATTATCCCTAAATTAAAGTAAATCCCTAAATAAATTTCTGGTGTCTGTAACATTTAAACTAATCTATTCTGAAGATGTTGCAGAAGAAAATAAGGTAGAAAAGGGACAGCAGTTTTTAGCATGGCTCACATACGGTATAGCATTCCTCTTTCATGTAAGGATATTAAATGTAATGCCTCTCTAGTCACCCTTCCCAGCATGAGCACATGGGCCAAGCCATGTAGTTTTTCAGCACTATGGGATCTCCCACCAAATCCCAGGAGAGTTTTGGCTGGGGCTGGAGTACGCAGTCTAATGAGATGGATCTAGACAATGATCCGATAGCTCCAAGAGCCTTTCCTGGCAAAGAGATGGATATCCACAGCTCTAAAGGCTGAAATTATATGGGCTGCAGTGCTAACAGCCATGGTGCACAGCAATGGCAGATGGATTGTACCACACTCATTGCCAAGGGGACACCAATAAAAGTACCGAGGCCAAAACTTAGAATCTAAATTTTGCACTTAAAACAAAGGAGCCAAATGGAAGGTAGCATAGGAGTGTATTTACAGGGAGTTTCTGAATTCAGGCTATGGCATTAGGACTGTTCTATGTCATAGAGTGAGAAAGCCCAGGGATTTTCACAGAAAGTCCATTTATTCCATTAGGTGCCATGGATAACACTTGCTTTTATAGGTCTTCAGAGCCAAAGGAGTGCAATTGCATAGTAGTGGGACTGCAATTCAGAAAATAGATGTGACTGCCATCTCCACAGTTGTTCAACTAGTGGCACTTGACTGAATGACCAAGCTCATCTCAGTCCTCCTGAATCCTTCCATGACTTCCAAATCAGGTCGGTGACCTGTGGGCAGCGAGGCATGGAGGAAACCCAAATGCTAACAACATTTAGAATGATAACCCACAGCTACTAATTAACACAACAAAGAGAAGGAAGATAGACTCATCATGAGATTGTATGAATGGAAAGGAAGGGTTATTTTCAGAGCAAAAGGTGGACCTGAAAGATTTCATGCCAATGAGACCAAGCCATCTGTTCTGTCACGTGCACTTCCTCTCCACCTCTCCTGCCACCCTCATTGTGGAGAGGCAAAGGATTTCATATCTTCAGGAGGTAGGAGATTCCATCTGCTCTCTTTTCTTCAGGAAGAAAGTCTTTCACATAGTGAGAGCTCCCCTTAAATTTTTCAAGCTCCTTTGAATTTGTGAATGCATTCATTTGATTTCAATGGGATGACTCTTCAACAAGTCACCCTTGGACTAGCTGCATCCTCGGTGAGAAACAATCTTCAACCACCCAGCCAGCTCTTTGAGGACAGAAGCCTGTCTCTGCATCTTTACAGCTCTCACCACATTCTGTCCTGGTGGAATTGTGGAGTTTATACACACTACCCAAAACAAGTGTATTTTGAAACACTGAAATAGCTGCAGTGATAAACAGGCAAGCAAACAAATCCTGGCAGGTTAACCCAGCGCCTTGAATTTGCCCAGAGTATAATATAAGCAGGTAGTGTACACACTGCTGGGATTTTTAGAGGAAATAAATATGGTGCAATAGATAACAAACTGCCTTTTTTAACTTGCTCCTTGCTTCCCGTTGTGTGCCCCTACTCCCATATAGCAGATATCCAAAACATCAAAACGCAATTTCATTTTATTTTTCAGAGTTCATTTACTTACACTTGAAGGGGATTGTTGCAAAGAACAAAGCACATGTGTCTAACAGTTTGACCCTTTGTCCATCCTTCCCGAGGGGCTGCAATTAAACTTTCATTTAAGTAGTCATTTGGTGTGTGGGATACTATGCTAAAATACTTTGAATTGCTGGTTTCCGTACGGCCCCCAGCTGCTCTGTCTACAGCACCCAGTAACACTTCTGATCACATTGGAAAGACTTTGCTAACATTGGGTATGCTTGGGAGGGCTGATTATTTAGATAGAAGAAATGAAAATAGAGAAAGGATTCCTTTTAGGAAAAGGCACTGACTGCAAAGGACAACTGGAGTGTGTATTATGTGTCTATCCATTTCTTGCCCATCGTTTTGTTTCTGCCATGGGAATACATCAAAATATTGGCTTCCTGTGAATAAGGCGCTTATTCATGACTTAGGACCTTGTAAATTCCATATGTGATTGTGTTAAAACGTCCTTATGTTTCCCATGCTCATACTAGATTTTTATGTGTGCCGGCACGTTCTCCCCACCCCTCCTCCCGTATCGCTATACATGCACAGAAATGGAAAATTTGGCTTAATGACTGGATTTGTGAGACAGTTTCTGAAAAAAAAAAAAAACAACAAAAAAAACCCAAACCAACCACTTATTGATAGGAAAAGAAGAAAGGAGTCAGAAAGTCCCTTGTTCCCACCTATACCACCTCTTGTCCCATTGTCTTTGTCATTCTCTTCCACGTGTTGGAAGAAACAATAGCATTTATTGCCAGGTGATATTGCACTTCTTCCCCCTCCCTCACCTCTATCCATTTTGTTGTTTTTTCTACCTCTCCTTATTCATTTCCTTGCAAGCGTTTGCACCAGAGGAGTTTCATCCTCCAGTCCATGACTGCAAACCAGATTCCTTTGGAGGAAACTTAAGCCTAAAGCCATGCTCCAGCACCCAAGTCATACTTGAGTCCAAACCAGGAGGGCTGCACCATCAGCAAGTCTTCCAGAGCACAGCTAATACATTCTCTTCAGAAAGTTTTGCATCACACGTGCACTGGAGACATTCAACCCAGAGGTCCAAATTCTAGTTAAAAATAAACCCTGTGAACCACATGAAAAGGAGTTGTGAGGAGCCTAAGCACGTATGGGTCCAGTTTACAAGATCCATTTCTATTGCACTGAGTTTCAGGCTAATGTAATGTATACAGCACATGTCTGCCAAGTCTGCGGCCTCCCTCTCACTAAGAATCTCTGTCCTCTGTCAGGCTACTTTCACAAAGCATATAGAAAACGTGAGACTTCTGTCTCCCCAGGTTCACTGTTTCTCTGAATGGACAGAAAGACCAACGTTTTCACACTTGCTGAGCTTCCTTGGAAATCCAGCTCAAACTCCTATCGCTCACCTCGAGATACAAATCCATGTCTGCACAGCAGTAACAGCTCTCCATAATTACACCAAAAGGTTTATGCAGTAAGATGTTGTTGTTGTCAGCTCATATGTTTCCACCAACTGTGTACTCTGGGATTAAACTGAAACTCAGAATTTGGAATTTCCTAAACTTAGCAGGGCAGTCGTTTGAATCTTGTATGTGCATTTCATGAAGGGCTTAATCAAAACTCCATCAATTCCCACCTTATCAACTTTAGAAAAGGATTTAAATCCAGTACCAGATTTGGATCTGAATGTCATGCCTGGGAGCTCATTTCTGTTATCAATTAGTAGTCGCTCTTGTGATGTATCAAAAGGCAGTAGCATATAGGCTGTTGTTTAGAGATGTACATAATGTAGCTTTAAATTTCATTGGGAAACTAAACAAAACCTCTGGCCTTAGGGCTGCATGTTCGAATACTACAGTCCCATAGTGCATTACACCAGTCAACACTTCTTTTCAAATACCACCCGCATAACAATTAACCTCACTTCAACCTTGAGGTCTCTGATTAGTGATGGCCTATTGTTTAAGTTCCATTAACATAGCCCCTGTGTTGCCCTATTCTCACTCAAATGGACTAATCAAATCAGTCACCAAGGACTTAAGCTCAGAGTCCAACTTCTTTAGTAAGCAGCGATTTTCAATTTAAGCAGAATGGTGGATGTCATCAACACAGTCACAATTAGTATAGCTCTGACATGGAAAACATTCTTAATGATCCCCAATTTGTGAAATATCAAGGGCCCCAGCAACTTGCAATATGAGAATTTCTATGTATACCAGAAAAATTACAATATCAATAGGGTAGTCATTAATGCATTACCTTGTCCCAGACTAGTCTCTGAAAGGACAGAACCTCAATTGGATTCCATTTAATTTCAGGAAGCAAACGCTGTTTTGAACCAGTAGAAATAAAAACATGTTACAGCACTTTTAAAATGTTATTTTACACTACCCACACCACATTTATTATGTAAAAAGGAAGGCATTGTTTATTTTTCCAAATCTAGTTACAGAGTTGTTATTCCTGCCATTCTTTTTACTTGGATTGCACAACTGTGTTTTCGTCTGCGTTAGTCGATACTTGCTGTTTCAATCATTTGTCATTAAAAATGGTCTAGTATTATTTCTTTGGATTATTTTTAACATTGTCTTCTGCTTCTGTCAAACTAATGGACAATTCAAGCACAAGCCTCTGAGAAGATACAGTGGAAAGGTAATGGAAAATGTGAGTTGGACTTCACCAGCAGAATTCAGGGCCAAATCTTCAATGGGGCAACATGCATGTAAAGAGAGTTATGGCCACTCACGGGCATAGGCACCCACTGTGCACAGGCAAGAAATTCTTTTATTTCTGTGCACATGCAGTTGCTGCACGAGCAGCATGTGCATTTTCCAATCATTCAGATCTTGCTTTCCTTTGAATACACGGCAGAAAGACAAAATGGAAAGCCACTAGCCATTAAGCAGAACGCTGAGGATTTTCAAAATGGAGCCTTTGTGGCAGATAAGAATTTGCTGTGATTATAACTGGTAATTCCTGCCTAATGGAAAAGAACCTTTTTTATTTTTTTTTCCTTTTTCTCTTGCTATCTTGTTTTCCTGCCAAACTACATTCACTTTCTCAGTCAAATACTTTTTCAGACTGTGGCAGAAACATCCTCTTCAGAATATGATGAAGTTTCTAGATAATGTTCACACGTAGCTTTTCTTTTATGATCAGCTAGAATATTGTGCACAGAATAAACATTGCCAGATGCATTAAATGTTTTATTTCTCTGCTTCAGAGAATGAAATTTGGCAGAAATATTCCCTAATTTAAATCCAGCTTTTGTCTGACTCATTGCTTTACGCACCATGTAGAGGAAGAACTGGCTTCACACTGCTCCCACACCACCAGTCCATCTGACTGACAATAGATCCAATCTGCATTACATGGGAGGCCATGTGAGCAGTCCATTCTGCTCCTCCACCTCTACCGACAGCTGGAACTGGACTTCAAGTAAATGCCAAGGGAATTTGCATGATATTCCATTTGGAGCACATATGCTATAAATTCACCATTGCTGCAAGATGGCAAGCTATAGGCCATGTCTACACAGAAGTTACATGAATTTAAATTAAAACCAATTTAGTCTAAACCAGAATGAACTTCTGTGTGAACACTCGTAATGGTTTAAAATCATCTCGCTCCAGTTTACCCGGCACGGGTGGCCTTTCCCAACAGACGGCTAAGCAAATGCAAGAGAAGCGTAGACATTACCAAGCAGTCTCCATCTTTAATTAAAGCCACTTTAAACCCCACCTTTAGCCCCTTTGCTGACAGGGGTCCTGCTGAATCTGCTGGGGCTATTCATTCATACCTGTCATTCAGAATCAGGGACGGATTCCCCGACAGCCCTTGTCTCTTTTCTTGCCTTACCCGCATTCAACCATCACCTCCGAGGACTCCAGAAGTGGCATCACACATCACCTAGCACCAGGTCAGGTTTGACCCTTCCAGCCCGTCTCTGGACACACTTGGGCAACAGCTTCTGGAGTGGCAAGAGCAACACATTCTCCAGGCATTGTTTTGGGGACGTTCCCCCTGGGCACTGACCCCCTGCCTGCACCACCTCCTGTTGCTCTTTTGTTCAAGAGGAAACTTGTCATTTAGAGGCTGATTATTAGTTTTCTTTTCTCTTCCCCCCAAGTCCCCCTTTAACTGGATCATCACCAGTTTTAGAAGAGTTGCCCCTTTCTAAAGAAAACAAAACAGAATAAACAACCTCTTCCCAGTCCCTGCCAGAGCTCTCTTCTTTTCACCAACATCCATTTTCTCCCCAACAATATGAAAGGAGAGGAGAAAAAGACAGCTTCTTCCCTCTCCCCACAATGAAACGACAAAGAGCACAAACAAAATTAAAATTAGGCATTTAAGCTGATTTTCACCACTTAACTTTTGACATGTTTTTGCAAATTTCCTTCGAGTCCCCTCTGAAGATTCAGCCAATGAAACCCACTGGATCAAGTGGTGTTTCTAAGCCCCTTTTGCATAACTCCTGTGGAACAGCCCACGTGTTGTTTGGAGTGGAAAAGGCACCTTTCTGCTCATCGTGAAATTCAGAGGCTATGAGAGAACAAAGTTTCTGTCCCTTTAGAGAGAAATCAAGGGTGAAATGCATTTATTTTTTTTCCAACTTTATGTAACTCTGAAAATATTTTGGGTCTGATACATCCAAACTCACTCTGCAAAAGGATCTCCAGGTGGGTGATTTATTAGAAGTCAAAGCCATTGCCCAAAAGTTCTGTTCTATTTTATGCCCACGTAGCGTCGGTTCGGCTTCATTGTCTTGCTTTGAGAAGTAATTGTTTTTCTCCACAGAAATATATTTTTCTTCCAGTAAGTCTGCATCATATTCATCATCTGGAACATATTGGGAGCGCTGCACTGGGCTGAGCTTGCAGCTGCTCCCAGTCATAACTGATGTGCTCAGAGCAGACCTGCAAAATACTCGGCGGGCGAGGGTGGGACTGGCTGCCCCAGCATCACTCCTCCTTCCCGTGGTTGCACCCGCATTCCTGAGGCTTCACCTACTCTCCACTTCATTTCCAGGTGTAATTCAAAATGGCATTTTTGATCCATGAAGCCATTCGTGGTTTAAGAGCTTGTATTGCTTCAAGACTGCTTCTCTGTTTCAACATCATGTTTCACCTGGCAGCCAAGATTGGCTGCAGTTGCATGAGATGAATAGCAATGTTGACTCTGTAAAATACATGAGAGTTTGCAGAATGACAGGCCATTCTCAGTGGATATACAGCATAGGAGCAACAGAAAGATGGGGAGTGTCTTGTTTCATAGAGGAGAAAAGAAACAAGGGCTTCTTTTCATTTGAAAAAAAATTAATATTCTCCATTTTTTTGTAAACTTGTCAAGAAATGGAACCACTCCCCTGAAAATATGCTGCAGTAAAATTGCTAAGAATTGCATACATGATTTGTGCCCATATTTGTATTGTGGGTTTCATCAGCAGTAGTATCTTCCCCTTAGAAACTGTTAGGTTCTTGAATGGTCTTAGATTTTAAAAACCTAGAAGAATAAAAAAATCACCTATACATAAAAATCATGAGATGTTACCACCATAGGAAATCATGTAAATAGAACATCAACTGCTGGAAGAAGAAAAGTGGAATCTCATTTAGTAAAGGAATGAGTTTAATACAACAAAAAGAAAGCATGCAGCACACGCTACGCAGGTGGCTGCATGTTCCTTCGTTGAGACCTTCTTCTCTGGTCTACGCGGGTATCAGGAGACAAGGGAATGCCTTCATGGTTTTGAGGTCGTTTGGGTTCTCCTGGGATCCAGCCTGACTGAGGCAAGACACAGATGTCGTTCTAGTACACTCAAGCAACTCCTCCCTCTGTGTAACCCCCAGTGTCCATCTGCTGCCTTCATCCAACACCCCTTTTGCCTTCCCTGGGAGCACTCAGGCCTCTCCCTCGTTCCCTCCTCCCCTTCCCACCTTCCCATATACTCATCTAGAGGACTGTCATCATTCTTTGCTGATGTGGCAGCCAGCTGAGGTTCCTATTTAAACTAAGAGTAGACTATCTTTCTCCAAGTTAACCAATGCTGAACTTAATTTAACATGCTGAGCTGTAATGTATATGATATTGTCAATGGTTGTGATTTTACTGCAGGTCAAGAACTATTCTGTGTAGGTCTGTGAAGGTCTTCATGACTCCATCTACTTAGCATAAAAGGAAATGTTTAGTCCTTATGCCAGTGAGGAAGAGGTTGAGTAAGGGACTACAGAGCATTTCTGAAACAGAAGTGGAAAAACAGGAGTTTTCTCTAATTTTTAAAACAAGCAAACAAAAAAAAACTTTTAAAATAAAATTTTCTGTTTGATATGGTGACAACAAGTTGTCAGATGACTTATATTTGGTATGTGTTTGGAACTGACCAAACTGCCCCTAACCCCATGTTTAGATTCCCATGTTGCATAGTAAATTGTGCCCACTGCAATAGTTCTGGCTGAATTAAACCAGCTCAGGAACAACGACTGAATTAAGAAAACACCATTTTTCCTCACTTAGAAGAGACTTGAGTGGAAAGGGATAGGAACCCTCAGCACTACATATGGCAAGAGGATAGGAAACCGTCTGCTCCACCGCTGCTGGCTTTTCTGAGCCTAGGGACCTGCGAGATGCCCCAGGCTCCTCAGCAGCAGTTGCTAAGGAAACATTTTAGGGAACCTTTTTCATAAATTCATAGTAATCTCCATTTCTCAAATGTCAAGGCTAATGACTCACCCTTTGATTGCAAATGGGATTTACTACCACAGAATTGCTGGCAGCCTTCAAAGCTAAATTGTATTTGTCAGCATTTGAAGACTTTTAGTACGTTGGTTAGCACTGCTCCCCTTGAGTGAGCAGAAAATGTAGATACATGAATATCTGGCAGAATTCCCTCAGAAATATTTCAACCTTTTCCTAAGTTTCCACATGGGAAAGAAGATGGGGATTGGTGTCTGCAGGGCTCCTGCGAGAGGGAATCCCCGCAGCAAAGCCTACACCTTCAGGGGTTGGCACCCAAGGTGCCATCAGGCCCACCCTGACAGCATGGAGTCAGGAGGAGCGGAAAGCTCTCCCTGGGGATGAGCAGTGGAGACGTACACCCTGCCTTTTCCCCGGAGCTCGGCTCTGCTTGAAGGCAGCTGACTATCCTCTTGCATTTTGTGCAAGTCACACATCAATCAGCGTCCTCGGTTTTCCCCTGATTAATTGCTATGCAAGTCTAAGACAGCAGTTTTACCCCTCAAACTGACACTTGGGATATCACCTGAAACCGGACCAAGAAATGATAGTACATTACATTGTGCCCTCACCATCCTTCCACCAAGTGCCATGTTTGAGAATGTACCCTGAGACTTTTGTCTTCAGAGTATTTGACGAGGTATCAACAGGCCCAGACTCCAAGGCTGGTATCTATTGCTTTGAAGGCAGGACATATTTAGAACAAGATCCTCAAGTAATACAGACCTCATTGTAGTTGGATCTGTTTCCGAGATAACAGCTTATAGACAAGAATACAATTTAAAGTAGGGATACTCTAACACCTGGTGCTTTAAAAATACCTAAAAGGGCCTCAAAGAAATACAGACGTAGTAATAAAGTTTCTGTAAATATTTATTTGTAAACACTTCATATTTATATAAATGCATATTATAAATCCATTTAAACATTGTTTCATACTGTATTTAATACATTTCTGTTTAATTTAAAATTTATAAACACAATATACTTTAAATGGACTCACATTGCAAATCACTGTGGCTCATGGAAATCCTTTCTCCTGGAATTACCAGTCACTGGTATGTGGAGGATACCACTGATGAGACCAAAAACTCTGTTGTCCGTAGAGTTGCATTGCTAGGTGATGTGTTCCAAGAGGCAGAGGCAGTATGCACCCATTTAGGAATAAAAGCATGTGGAAATGCCTGCAGAGGAACACTTGCACACCATTTTGAAGTGTTTTCTGGTCACTCTGAAAACTATTGTCAAAAAACAAGCAGATGGAGAAAATACTCATCCAACTTTGCCTTCTCTTTCTAGGGAAAACATGTCCCATATCTGTATTTTGTACCATTCTGCCTAGAGACACACCATTTTGATTTCCTGTTGTGTCTGGCTGCAGGATTTCACAGTGTAGATTTGCTCATTTTTCAGCTAGCATCTTCAGCCAAACTGCCAGAATGTCCTATCCCAGGTCCAGGTGCCGGGGGAAGGTTCTGCTCTACATCACTTTTTGCCTAGAATACAAAAAGAGGAATCACTGCCTCTGAGATGGCTACCCTGGCATTTCATAAGGCCACTTTTCTTTCTCTGGCTTCTAATTCTATACTCTCTCACAGAATTTTGATTTTATTGATACTGGAAAATAAAGTACTGCGAGTGTAGAGGTGGTTTGAGGTAGTTCCCCCCTTCCTTAGTTTCCAGCTGGCCCTATCTAAAATAATAGTTTAAAAAAATCAGTCTCCAAAACTTGACTGAAAACATGTGGCTCCAAAATGTAGGCAAAAAAATGACCAAACATCTGCATTATCATACTGTTTACCAAATGCTGAAATCAAAGCCCAGTCTATGCTGTATTTCCTCTTTCTGTAACTATTTTCTTAGTTTTTACACAATTTAGAAAAAAAAAAATGATAGGGTATAATTTTAGTGACATCAAAGCTTCTTAATCACCTAACAATGATGTACATCATTTTCTGACCAAAAGGAGAAAGAAAAAAAAATCTGGCTAGGAGGATCTGACTTCTTTTAGGTTTAGATCCATCAATACCTATACCTTCTGTGCCTGCATGCCTTATGTCCTGTGAAGTAGTCTGCTGCGTTTAATGTACTGCTGTGCCTCTGAAACACCCAGGCTGATCCTTGCTGGCATCAGATGCTTTGCTTGTAAATACCGAGGTGGGACCTGCACACTTAGAAACAATCAGGTAGTTTGCATGGGGCCATAGGACCTGTGATTGTGGTTTAACCTTTGCAAAGAACTGGGGTTTTGGTTTTATGAGAAAATGGAGATACCATTGCTAGGAGGTTATGACCAGTTTTATTCCCACGTTGCTATACGGGAATAGGTTTGAAATGGTGAGGACTTTAATGCATTCTGTACTTCAAACAAAGTCTCATTGTTTCCTGAAATGGTACAGCCATTAGGAAATCATCTAGGTAGATTAACGCTTTTCTGTCTTCTCCATGCTCTAACAACCTCACCTACCAGCACAGTAGATGTTCCTAATGCTCTCTGTTCGGTTGAAGTAGGGAATTTCCTCTAATTCTGGCAAACAATATGCTGAGAGAAATGTTACTTAACTCACTACTTAGCCATAAATCTGCTTTGTAAATCTCACACTTTTGGGGAAGCTTATTGCTAAAAGTTTTGCTTCAGGAGCCCATTTAAGGGGTTTAGATATAATAAGGTTAAAAACCATCCGAGCATTTTGAGACTACAAAGAAATAATATATCTGTAGTGTCCCTTGCGATAGATTAGAGACAGGACTTGGTTGCAGTAATGAATATAAATGGGATTCTTTATTAAAGCCACTGGACAGAGGCAGGACGGCAGCTCACTGCTCTCCAGCTCCCAGGCTAACAGCACACCACCTACCTCCCTAATAGCACCACACAGGTCTGCCCTAAGTCCTGGCCTAGAGTCAGCAGCCTTGGAAGGGATTGCCAACCTCCACAAAACCTAGCTGCTTCAATTGTTAAAGCAGTGGGAACAACCTCCAGAGCATCGCCTGCCAAGACTTGCACAATCCCTGCATTTGCATGCACGTGAATCAAACAATGAAAAGGCTGGAGATTCTGCAACTGGGAATAGAATTATCCTTCCTGCAAAACTCTTTCTTTTCCTTGCAAGTTTGAGGATGGAAAGAGATGAGGGACTTGGAAGCCTAGATATTTAAAATTTTTTTAATGCCATTTTGATTACTAAACTAACTTGAGCAATAAATGTAAATATACTGTGGAGAGAGGCAGTCACCTCTCCATATGCCATAGCCAGCAGTCCCATCACAACCTCCTCAATTTGGGATTTTTCACAGAGGCTGGACGGGGGAGCTAAAGATGTTTATGGTCATTCTACTGAGTCCAGAGTGGGCTCAAGTCACAGACAAAGTAGGTAGCATCTGATCATCTGCCCTGCTGAAGCCAGGGGAGAAAGGAACTGCCTCCTGGATGCCGAACAGCGTGCTCCTATAGATGCAACCCTTTGCTCTATCTCTTCCTACCAGGACAAGGGGAGTCAAGGACTTGTAGCCCACTGCTTGGTGGGCAGAAGGAGCAGAAATGTTCTCTCACTCCCATCTGGTTGCCCTAATCCCAGCAGAAATGCCCCCTCACTCACTCCCATCTGGTTGCACTCATCCGCCCAGCCCAAGCGCACAGGGGTACGTGCAGGGGCTGCAGCATAGAGAGGGGACAGCCCCACGTGAGACAAAGAGGATGTTGGTAAGTCCAGGAAAGGGATGGTCTGAGGGTAGATGGCCCAGACTCGAGGGGCAACAGTCTTCCCATCACAACCTCCTCAAACCTCACTGGCTCTTCGTGACCTTCCTATTCCTTCTGCTGCCCCAATCTGCTGCAAAATTGCCTCCTACCTCCACTGCCTGCTTGCCAGCCAGCCCGCTGGCCCCCAACACACCCCCTCAAGCCAAGGTTGTGGGTGCTCCCACTTCGCTTTCACACAGGCAGCCTACACCCCCACACACCTTCGGGGGCTCAGACACTGTCGAGACATTAAACTTGGGGGTGTGAATCTGAAATGTGCTCGTGATGCTATTATCAGCCCCTACCATTAAGAAGGCTTTCAGCCAAGGAGCAGCAAGCACAGTGCCTTTGCCTCTTTTTCTGAGGAGCGAGGGAGAGGGCTTCCCCTGCTCGCTCACAAATTCAGACCAGCCACCTGGGACCTGGCCTGAGGAGCATCTGCCAGAACCGCATGATCCTTCCACAGAAAATACATTGCTAAAGTCTCAGATGTTGGTCTCTGCTTCAGAAACTTCTCCAAAAGGGGCTGTGGCAGATTTTTTGGCTGTGGCACCACTTCTCTCAAAGGGATTTTGCCCTCTCTTGCACACACACACAAACACAAACACACACATTCCTGGGACAAACCTCCAGAGCCCTGGACAGCGGAGGACCTACCTCAACAAGCAGGAGAGTGCCGTGTAGGTGTGGGATCTGAGGGTATGGAGAGGTGAAAGGGTGATACTGCTCTCTGATTTGAAGAGCTCACTGGAGGAAAGCCTACAATCACATCCGTGGGCCACATGTACCAAGCGAGTGTTGTGCATGTTAGTATATTAAACATGTGTGGTTCTTATTTCCTATGTTCAAGAAATACAGTTTGCAAGCATCAGGGTGCATTGTTATTTCAAATGCATGGCAAATGTGGATTAAGGGCACCTGGAGATTCCCATCACCATGAATACCTGTGACATCCAGCCTTGATTTTAGTTTCCCTTCACCTTCAAATTTTTGCCTTGTGAAACCTCACTGTGGAATCTGGGATCATTTTAAAGGCTCGTGGAAGTGGCCAGGGCAACAGGAACAATAACAGCACCCTTTTAGGAAAGTACAGGAAATCTTCTCAGCCAGATGTACGACAGCACTGGGGCCACCATGGAAGTCTCGCAGTTAAAGAAACCTCACAACAGCTTCTAGGCAAAAGCCAGAGGGGATCATCACGTCTTCTAACACTTCGTCTAGCATTAAAAATTACTCTTGCTCAAGAAAGAAAAAAGAGCCAATAAAATGTTCAGGCTTCATTCCTTTATTGGCTTTTTGTTACCTTATGTTATTAATAAGAATTTATAATCTTATTTACAGTGTAAGGTTTTAGCATGGGCTATGCTTGTGTGTAACTTGAATTTTAAAAATCCTTGGGGCGTCGTGTATTTAACAAAATTCTCTCAGAATTTACAGTTTTCTTTGGGGTCAGATTTAAAAAAAAAAAAAAAAAAAGCTTTCTGTTCTGGACTTTCTTATTTGTGTGTGAGAGGAAGTAGGATATCCTGGGCACCTTGTGATTTGGGGATTTGGATATGAAGCTGTGGGATCTGCATGTTGGAAACATTGCTCATGACAGGGTGCAGGTGCAGAGGGAATGGCCAGCTCCAGCTTGCAGCCACTTTGAAACAGACTTCTTCCTGATTTGCAGGCTATCTGAATGCACTTTTAAATGTCAATTTGATGGCAGGGGGTGGGGGGTTAATATCACAAAATAATGACTTTCTTATTTATCTGACAGAGAGATGAAGACTATGGTCTTTGAAGCAGTGAGTGTGGTGGAAGCCAGACACCTTACTCATAGTGTTGACTATCGGTAGGGTTACCCTACACACAAAAAAACCCACACAAACCACCGAGCAGCCAAAACCTGAGGCTCCTAAATTAGAGAATACACATTAAAACGTTAGCCGGAGGCTTCTGATTTGTATATTCCCATCTCCCCCTCCCTCTGTCTCTCTCTTTCCTCTCCAATGCTAGTGCTGTATTGAGTTGGAAATGTATAAATGTTACATGTAAGATGCAGCCTTACTGTTGCATCTTTATTCAACATCAACTTCCAGATGGGAACTATTTTTCATGGTTCATAAAGCCAAATCCAGCTGCTACATTTGGACCTACATAAGGAATCCACATTTTATTGCCTTAGCAGTGCATATAAAACAATTGCTGTTGTTTCTTTAGCACTGGTGCACCTCACATTTTTCAATACATTTTAGATATTTAAATTCTTAAAACCGTATTTTATAATTGCTCATTTAGCTGTGCACCGTAACGAGAGCCTGCTTTTTACAACATTTTCCAGATATCTAACATAACTGAAAGAAAAATGATCTTGGACAAATGGCATTCAATATAGCAGCCATATATTCAGTTACTTACTAAGAGTGTTCAGACAATTTCCTATGTAAACCACAATGATATTAAATACTTCTGGAATCTCAGCTTTATTAAGAGACAGGAAGTGCAAACTCGGGAGCCTTTCCCCTCCCCCTCGGCTAATCTGACTCTTTGATAGTCATGTGTTAGGAATAACCATGGAGTTTCTCCTAACGCAAAATATTCCCACAGCTAAGAGAGAATTAACCCTTGAGAACCTCAAAAGAGAGAGTGGAGTCCATGTGTTTGCAGGGAGAGGAAAAAAACCCCACATCACCGGGAGGAAGTTTATACCAGCAGCAGGTCTACACAGCACTGCCAGCTATTATATGCAGGCATAATTCATTTGCATTTTAGATGGTATTGTCAAAGCAACTACAGCACATCCATTGCAGAGGAGAATTACCCAGCCTGGCAAAATTAGCCATCTTTGTGCCTCCCTCCCTCGCCGTAGAGGGGAAGCGCTCTGCAGTCGCTCCCTCATGTGTGCTGGGGATTTTTCTCCTCCGCTCTCAACTAGCAGATGTCGGGCTGTTTGCTAGAAAGCAAACAAAATCCCCCACAAAAAGCGCCGAGGTGGGACAGAGAGAGTTAATGCACGGGTATGACAGGGAAGCAAGTTTGCTGTGAATTGGGAAGCACAAACTATAGTAATCCCCACCCTGCTGAGTGGCTTCCCCAGAGGTCTGATACAGTGCCAAAGCCTCTTACGCATACTGAGACAAAGCTTATTTCAAGCCGAATTCAGCTCCTGAAGCCACCATACTGCTTCCTGACAGCCTCCAATTGCACTGCCTCTGTATTTGTGTTTCCTGCTGTTTATATTTACTTGTTCCCAGAGCCACAACAGCTACAAAAACAAATAGTTGCTATTTGCGGGGCTCTGTATCAACACAGGTAAAGTGCTTCGCTTCCCTTTTCGTTTTACAAAGATTGTGCAAATAGGCTTTTAATACCTCGGAGAGATTAATTTGGTAATTATAAACCAGTTTAGGAACACATGCTAAACAATTGGTCATATAATCAGCGTCCTTGTTTCGGAGTATTAGTGCGGCTGAAGCAAAAGGTTTTTAAACTATAAGGGCTCCACAAACACTCCCTCGATTATATCGCTATTATTTCCCCATTCCTCTGAGACACAGGCTTGAAATATTACTTTTTTGTTTGTCGAGTCCCTGTGGATACTCTCCAGATCTGGCCTCCTGTCTCTTTGGCCTCTCTATGGCTATTGTGATGCTGTCTTATTTGGGTAATGGAGATCTTGTTCGATATACTGATTTAAAGGATCAGCATAAGGAAGCCTAAGAGCCATCAGTTCTCTTAATTAACTGCAGACAAATGATTAATGCTATAAATATGGAATTGATCAGGAAATAATTATAGTACATAGGATTTAATATGCGTTGTTCGACCAATATTTAAGACATTAAATATGATAAATCTGGTCCTGGGTAAAGTGTTCATAAGTACCCAAGTGATTTATGCACCACAGAAATTCCCACCAAAAGACACCAGGGTTGTGAGGCTTCTAGCTGGAGCTGGGCAGTGCTTTTTTGGGTAGAAAAGTTCCTTTTCAAAATAAAAATAACCCCAAACCTCAAGGAACGGGTTCATTTCAGCAGCAATCCGCATTTCAAACCAAGCAGCAGTAAAGTTTCAAAGCATTTTTTTCTGGCCTTGTCTGAAGAGAATATTTTCATTTCAAAACATTTCCATTTAAAATTCATTTTGTTTCATACACATTGATGTCATCTTAAATAATGCAGGAGTTTCATTTATTGGGAAATTGAAAAAAATACATATTATTTTGAAGCAGGCCGGAAGATGGGCTTCCAAGCCTTCCCTTTCAGAAGCAGCCCTGCCAAATATTCCTCATTGCTGAAAAAGAAGCAAAGAAAAGCAAAGGAAAATATCAGGCAGGGGGCAATTAAGTCTGCTGCCATCCCACCAACTCTCCTTTCTTGAAAACTGGACTCCAGCAGCAGTGCAGTCCAGGAAACCTCCAGAACCTCAGGCACGCTGCTGATTGTGCCTTTCCACCTCCTAAAATATCTACCTGTTTTTTATTTCTGGGCTGTCAATGGAAATAAGTGGCCATAATAATGGCCATAAGTAGAGAGCAGCTAACCTTCACACCCAACTTTTGTGATTCCCACCTGTCACCTAAACCCTCCCCTGAGCTTCACGGTGCAGCACAAAGAGGCAGCTGCCCTTCCTGATGTACTGTGGGATTTGCACTTTGTGATTGTGCAAAAATATTTTGGTCACTTTTTCTGTGATGGCTGGTGTGGTCCACAGGGGCTGTGAGAAATGGGGGTGGAGAGAAAGGACCTGCTGGCATGCTGGGGCACAGCCCCAGATTAAGGACTGCTGGTAGAAATTACTGGAGTTGTTCCAACAACCAATGTCTGTCCCACCATGAACTGAAATAAAAGCTGAGACAACAAATCCAGATTTTGGGGCATGGTTTTTCTCCTTTGAGGAATAGTTAGCATCACAAATCTTCCCCTCCCTCCTTCCCTCAGTCCCTATGGATGAGAGTTATGGAAATAATGTCTCTTGAGATCATTTCCCAAGAACTCTGTGCCTTGGTCGACAAGAAATGCAAAGGCAAATCCACCCACATGTGATGAGTGAGATATCTTGGAGCACAGAGGGGATGTTGAAGAGACAGAAATGTCACTGTATTCATGTACAGAGCGTGGATCCACACAGAGAGCTAACCTCCATCCCCAGGAATCTGCCCCATCTTGGCTCTGCATTTGCTTTTCCCTCTGGACTACTCACCACCCAATATGGGGCGGAAGGATCTGTCAAAGGTCAGCCTCCTTCTGGACAGCTGCACATAGTTCTGAGGCTCTCAGAGCCTGTCCACAACCTGCGTGGACAGAGCATGCAGAGGGGCCACCAGGAAAGACCATCACCTGGCTGCTTCTGGGATGGAGACAGAACACGTAGAGGGAACCACAGTGGTGACCAACAGCTGCAAAGGAACTGGGACCCCCACACACGAACTGGCATGAGTCAAAAGTAAGGAAATCTGAGTTTTCCAGTCTCTGTTTCTAAGGTGATAGAACTCCACAGAGCTTGAGGGACACATACATATTGGCTGGTGACATCAGCCACAGATGGATTGAAGAAGGACAGAGCTTGAGAGAGGGAAGTGGGTGAACACACAAGGGAAACTACAAGCCATCAGCTCACCTGAACTCCTAGCAGGGGCACATGATGATTGTAAATGCACAGTGTGTTAGAGTGAACCACATGAAATACTGTAGTGGGGGTACTTGTATCATTAAACACTCAAAATCCACCTAAACCCCACGTTTAAATAGCTGGAATACAGGCACTTAACAGAGCAAGACTCTCTTCAGGAAACTACAGAATGAAGGCTCCTGGGCTCACCGATATCTCAGCAGCCAACACGCTCTGAGCAAAAAGCCACCCACTAGGGAATGCTGTCCACCAATGATCCCTGTCTCTGTGACCCCCACACCGTGGGAGAGGGGACATCCAGCAGGGACAAGCATTGGCAGTGGGGTGCCACAGGGGTGGCAGTACAATGCATTTCAGTGGCCCCTGGAATTGAGGTGCTCAAGATTTGATTTTTCCACTGGATCCTCGGGCTTGTTATAATTTCAGGGATGAGACCAATTTAATTTTTATAGAGATGTGTAATCCTCCATTTCAACACACTAATTGAAATAGGCTGACATGCAGCTATGTGCCCTACGAGTCTTCCAAAGCACATATCTTGGCACTTTCCACTAGAGGCTAAATGACATGACTAGAAACTGTACCAGATCCTCTGTGTTTACTGGGCTCTGCTTCTACATTATTATTTTGACTGCTGGCTTTACCAACAAAACATTCAAGTGGCAAAATCCACTTGGAGAAAATAATAGAAAGCAGAGATGAAAAAGATTCTAAAAGGCCAAAAATCGACTGCACTTACCTTTAATATTTTTGACAACATTTATTTAACTAGTTTTCTTAAGTCCTTTGACGGTGGGAACACACACATTTTCCCAATGCAATCTGATCTATTCTTTAATTATGACTTTTATAGTTCTTAACCTAAATTTTTCTTGGAGTGCTTTAAGTCTATATTTTTTTTTTAATCAATTCAGAGAAAACTGTGAAACAATTAATTTCTTTCCTCTCTGCAACAACTTTTTACACGCTTGAGGACTGCTGTGCTCCCTTTTGTACACTGCACACAGCTCTTGTCTATCAGATTTCCATCAGCTGTTCTGACCGCGTGCTTCAGGATTCTCTCCTTTGCTCCATGTCCTTCTCAGAATGTAATGACCAAAGTTTGACATGATGGACAGGCTAGAAGGATATATACACTTGACTCCCAGGTAACAGCCATGGAAACAAAAAATCTCAGTAATACCTTTCTCTTTTTCAAAACATCCTTTCATTGAAGGCTTAAGCTCAGGTTGAGCTCGTCATAACTTCTCCATCTTCAGAATCAAATATTTTTCTCTCCTTCTGCATTTCTACAGCTGACCTTTTCTCTGTGTGTATAGCAAGTGCCTTATAATTTCTGCCTTTGGTGAAGAACATTATTTCCAATCATTTCTCTGACCTGATTTCTAGTTTCACCCTCCAATCTACCGGTAGCTTTCCCAGGCTCACATCTTTGTGGATGTAATGAGCACAGTCAGTTCTCACACCCAGGATGTTACTGGCATAATCAGTGAGACCAGAGCCAGGTACTGTATCCTGCTTGGTGCAGATTTCCATAGGAACAGTGTGTCCTTGATAACTGATCTCCATGTTTTTTCCAAGTGGGAAAACACCCATCCTATGGCAGGTTTTGTCAACAAAGTAGACAGATTTTCTTTCCTTGTCTTGCTTACAAGTTTTCAATAAAGTTTCAATCAAGAAAGGGAAACACTAAACAAGATCTGAAGTAGTTGTTATTTACTATGTTTTCCTATAGGACACATAACAAGTCTTGTTGACCTGGATAGCGTGAATGTGAAATAGGAAAAAAGGTTTTGGAAGTATTACTTAAAGATGAATTACTAGACCGGTACAGCCTCTAAGAATATCAAAGTGAGTGGAAGTGACATGGAAGAACAGTGTGTAGAGATCCTACAGATCCTACTACAGGCATGACAACAAATGCAATCGGGGTGCGGGCAGAGCAGAGATGGCATCTGTCTAAAAAGATGGTGGGACAGAAAGCTAGAAATCATACAGCAGAACTTAGTGACACAGAACTTAGAGGCGCAGAACTTGTGTGGTTCCACTCCAGTTTTGCTCTTATCATTAATCTTGCAAACTCAAACATTACTCCTCAGTATGTGAACTTGTCATGGATATTGTGACATAAATCTTCGTGTGATTTCCAACACTACATTCCTCCTGTTTCTATCCCCCCTCTCAGGGAAATGCAAGGCAGACTAAAATATGAGCTACAGTTATTCATAACCTTCAAGATGATTTTGCAGAGGCTTTGAATTTGACTGAAGCTTCACAACTCAACTACTAAAAGCATGGAATGAATCAAAATCTTTACTTAACATTACAGTTAATCTTTTTTAAAAAGAAAATACCTGTCCATCTATGTGGTAAACTATAAACGCAGAATCACAGAACATTAGGAGTTGGAAAGGACCTTGAAAGATCTAGGCCAACCCTATCTGCCAGAGCAAGATCACTTAGAGCAGGTCACAGAGAAACACATCCAGGTGGGTCTCCAGAGATGGAGACTCCACAACTTCTCTGGGCAGCCTGTCCCAGAGCTCTGTCACCCTCACAGTGAAAAAGATTTTCTTTATATTTACATGGAACTTCTTACGTTCCAGCTTGAACCCATTGCCCCTTGTCCTATCACTGGCCATCACTGAGAAGAGCCTGGCTCCGTCCTCCTGACACTCACTATTTACATATTTATAAATGTTAATGAGGTCAATCCCTCTGCCTCTCAGAAAGACAAAACTTGACAAACCATTCAGCTTATGTTTAAAGAGTAGAGTCACAGAAATATAAGCTGAAGTGTATACATTGGGAAATAAATTAGAGCTCAGTAATCAATGTGAATCTTAGAATGTTGTTTTACTCAATGAGAACATTTACTGTTAAACTTTTAGATTATTCACATTAAAATACTAGCAATCTATCAGGCCTTTATAACATCTATTTTGGTTTCCAGTTTAATTATGTTTTCAGTTGATATAGTCATCCATTTCAAAAATTAAAAAAAAAAGCTTACAGGGGAAAAGCACAGTAGTGTGTTAGGAGAATTTTTTTAGGTTGATCCTCAGCCAACAGATTTCAGTTCATTGCTCAAGCTGCCAACTTCACAAAATTCAGATATGGGATCCCAGTTTCACCTGTTGCCTTTCTGAGGAGCTAACCATGAGCTTCAGATCCTTATGTTGACTTGATTTCTGCAGGACTGGCTGTGTGTTACTCCTGTTCAGGCTGAAAGCCATGCTAGAAGAGTTGCTTTAAGTCACAGAGAGAAAATGAAGACAAGAATGCACAATGACCTTGCTCCGGACATCAACCTTCCAGTTCCTGGATCATTTTCTTGGTGTTTCAAGGGAAGAAAAGATCCTTTCTCTTCAGAAAGAGTCAATATCACACTTGTTCCCGTTTTCCAGTCTTTTGTCATACAACCTTCTTGTCTTCCCTTCTGGTTTGGTCCACCCTTCCATGATGATGACCTCATTTGCCTTGTCTGCTCAGAAGCACCACCTCACCTTGCCTCAAGATCCTCCATTTTTCAGAATTACAGGCTTTTTTAGCCAAATTAATCTCATGGTAAGTGCAAGATATTATTGATTGTTCCTTGTCAATGTGATAAGTGCTAGCACATGAAAAAGGGTCTCTATGAATTCACAGAAAATGAGAGCAAGTAAAACATCATCTACATAATAGCTCCATGAATGGAAATAAAGGCCTTATTTTACTGTAATGGTCCTTTAACCCTGCTTTCATCCATGATTTTAATTTCATTTGAGTTCTTCAATATATCTTGCATTCCTACGTGTCTCTCACACTGTCAAGAAAGCCCTCTTTGCAAAGAGAAGTGCATGCCTGAAACGTTCTTTCCCCCCACTGGGGATCCACCAAAGTACATTCATTACCTTAAATTAAAAGGAAACACTCAAAAATAATGTATTCAGGGACGTGTCTGCAGCAATCCAGGGTGGCAGATCGATTTGAACCTGAATGTGCAGTATTACTATATGTGAAAGACGCTGTGGTCCAGCAGAGCAAGCAGACACACAAGGCACATTCCGTGTCAGCTACACACGGAGCTCACATCTGTGTCAATAGGAGCTCCTTGCATGGAGGGGCATGTGTGACTCAAACCAGGACTTAGTAGCTCTCTCCCACTGCATACACCACAGCAGCACGCTTGTGGAAAGAGGGGACAAGGGGAGAAGAGCTATTCAGACCATCTAAAATGAAAGGAATTGATAAATACCTATCTACCAGCCATAGACACTCTGTGATTTACTGAAATAAGCCTTGTTTGCTTTCCTGAAAAAATACAGAGCCAGATGAATGTGAAATGCCTGTAGATAAACAGCTTATAGGAGCTGAAGTGGAAGGCATGACAGGGTCAAAACCAGAACAAGTGACACCAATTTTTTTTTTTATTATTCCAGCAGTGTGTATTTTTGGACTTTTCACTTCACTTCTCCTGTTGGACCATTTCAGCTGAGACATAAAGGAAGGCTCAAACACCTGGTTGTGTGGGAGGGAGCACACCACTATGATGGGCACCCCAAATTAAAATTTAATTTAATTAATTAAAACAGGTTTCCTTGCTCAAAGAAAAGTCCAATTGCCCTACAGTCTGTTGCATTAATAGTGTAAACAAGTGTCTACAATAGCCCTCTCTCTTCTGCTTCAAAAGAAATAAGGAAAGACCTTCCTGAGGCTTCTAGGGAGCAGCAAAGAGGGCAGAGCAGCTTCCCTCTCGCTCCTCTGACTGATGTCACCATTCCTGTGGCCAAAACATGTTTGTTGCTAAGCAACTATGTATATATTACACTCTTCTGCTTCCATTTGGGATTTAACATATGCATTTTCACTTTCATCTCTGATGCATAGTTACATTTGTTTGCAGTGGGTGCCAGAGTGAATGGAAGCTGTCCAGTATGGGATATGCATAAGAACTGAAAGGCGCACACGGTGATTTACCAATGTGCATCATTGTTTCGTAGCACAGTTCAATGGGAAACCTACTGAGTGCCATTCACCAGCAGTTGGGCCAATTTTTTCATTCAGGATTGATGCTGGTTGCTATATAGCGGCTATTGGTTCAAGAAGTGCAGCAGTTCTCAGATGTCACCAAGTAACATAATGTGCGGATAGTCTGACTGGTAATTATTGCAGATGGATTCTTTCTAAGATGATAAAAGAGGTCCATTCTTTCATCTGGAGTTTTGTGTTTTATGCATAAATCCACTTTTCCCTACACCTCTCCCACTTACTTGGCAGGCAATGAAAAAAAATCACCTTTTCCTTTTGAATTGCGTGCAGATGACCCAAATCAGTGGCACGCATCGCTCGCATTTTTCTATGAATCAAATCTAAAAAGAAATGAAAAGAGGGTAAGGAGAAAAAGAAAGCAGGATGTGAGAGTTCATTTATATTATAAACACTCTGTAACAGAAGAAAAAAAAAATCAGTTTTAAAAACCACATGTCTATTACCCTGTAATGAAATTATAAGAGAATGCTATTAGTCATGTCTGTACGTTTATTCACATTGTGACTTCAATAATTAAATTAGATGATCTGACATGGAGTTTACTAAACAAAAATCCACGCTATAACTAAAAAGAAAAAGAACAGGATATTGCTAGCTTCCTTTTGGGTTTAGTATTGTCTCTATTAATAAGCATTAAAGAATGAAACACTGGAGAAATTCTCGCAGTCGAGATGATTTGGGTTTTGTTATGCTTTTCAGTTTAGCTTAATTTCCCACTGGAAGCTTCTCTAAGTGCAGACCTAGGATTATCATCACATGAGGAGGGGGAGAAAAAAAAAGAGAGAGAGAGAAAAAAAAAGAAAATCTTAAGCTCAGTTTCCCACTTGGTTTTTCTACTTCTTCCTCCCTCCCTGGAAGTCTGGACAGGAGAGGGAGCACAGAGAGGAGGCAAGGCAGCCCTTACACCAGCCATGGTTGTTACATGACTTTGAGGGGAAAAAAAACCTGAAGGTTTTTCCCTTTCCCCTGAAGCTCAAGAAAAATGAGCTTATAAAAAGGAATATTGTATGAAAGCAACTTGCTTGCCCATTCTCGCATGCATTGATTCAGGGCTATCGCAGTTGAAAGGGAAACTTCACTCTGGGTGTGCATCAGTACAATGAGTTAGGGTGTAGTAACTCTCACCCATGTCCTCCTCTGCCACAGAAGACAGATAAGGATAATTCAGTCGATGCTATTTTATGTTCAGGCCCCTTTTGCTCTGTGAATTTTCTGCACCCCGGGTCCATGCCTGGCCTCTGGATGGAGCAGCGCTGGCAAATCCACGCCACAGGGGAGGGCCTGTTACGCTGCTGGAGTGGAAGCAGGCTGCAGCCAGCAAGAACCAGGCCCAACAGTTGGAAAACAAAGTTTGCTTTATAACAGAGACAATTTGAAAACAAACAACTGCTCAACACCTTTAAACTGTCCCAAATTAGGAACCAGCTGCCGTTTGAAAGCCACCTTCACGCATGACACTGCGTTTCGTGCTTTTAGCACTTCCCCACTGCTCTCAGTGCCACATACACAGCTCTTTGGGTAGCAGAGCTTGTGACACACAGAGGTTCACTGGCACTAACACTTGCACAAGTTAAACCATTACTGAGAGACACACAAACACCCATGTTTGCCTCTACCACTGCAAGCACACACTCTCCAAAATTTGAAATTCACTGCACAAGTGAAGTACTGACAGCAGCTTCTGCATTAAACTTTTGATCTCTGGATATTTCGCCACCCTTCAAAAAAGCATTTCTTTCCTAATTCACATTCCTGTTGCATTTGAGTCTACCCAATATTAAAAGAGAGTGTGGCTTAGAGGATGGTTTATGATAATATGTGCATCTATATTTCTGACACAATTTCTAAGAGGATAATCAGGAGCCCATTTATTAAAGTAAAATATATTCTTGATCTCCAAAATAATTTATATTCTTGAATTATCTTTAAAATATAATAAAGAAGTAGTTTAAATCCATATTGTTATTTTTTTTAGCTAGCTGAGCAATTTCTTAACAAGCAGTTTGATACCCACAGTGACACATGCAGGTCACAAGAACAGCCTCTTTGGTCAGCAGCTGAAGCAGCTACACCGGAGTGATTCTAGACACATCAAAAACTGCCATCCATGTTTAGTGAACATACCCCTGTCTTCCCTAAATTATTGTGTCACCTGCTAACACAATATAAAAGTACACTTTAAAGCACTATTTCTTCCATTCCAGAAGTCAGCCTGAAATGTTCAGCTGAAGAGATGATATTTCATTGCTTTCACCCAGAGTCTGCATTTGGAGAATATTAGGAAAAGCTGAAGCTAACACAGATGCACACATTGCATGGATTCACACAAGGTCCTGCCACCACAAGTCCAACCAAAGGCAATGAACCTTTGTGGACCTTCCAGGAAGCCTGTGAATTTTGTTGCCAAGTTCAAACAGCTCTCAAATGTATAAGGAAATGAGATCCCATGGTATTTATGCAAATTCTCATGTTGAGCATAAATTATTATCTTTGTCTACTGTTCAGCAAAAAAAAAAACCCAAAGTCACACAAATCTTACCCTGATATAAGAGTGGTTATACCATTACTGTGCTAATTCTGGCAAAAGGTAGATGAAATACATTGAACCACTTTGGGGATTTTGTGAGTGTGAGGGGCGCTGCTGTTATACTGTATTTCTCAATCTGTTTTATCTGCTGGTACCTTCATTTCAATACATTTTATACAGAAGTCTAAGATACATTCTCATAAAACCAATATTCACATGCTACTCTAATACTAGTTGTAACTCAGCAGAACAGAGTGGGGTTTTTTCTTGTTTCTTGTGTTTAACTTAAAAAAATCCAACAACTCATCTTGTCTTTAGGAAAATATTCATGAAGCAAAACTGGCAATAGAAAAATAATTATTTGAAAAACATTATATGAGGTGAGTTGTTGCTTCCCTACTGGATGCCAGTTTAAATTGAGCTAATTTGTTTTACCAGTAGCTTAAGAAAACCCCAGCACAGCAGCATGACAATTATATCCAGGTGCAAGGACTTAATTCAACAAATTCTAGGTGGATCCTTCCAGTCGGCTCAGTGGGCCCCATCCTCAGCTGTGGCTAAGAACAGATGCCCTTGAAAAAAAAAAAAAAACCACCACCTCTGTAATCACAATCCATTCAATCCTTGAATAGTGAAGCTGAAATGTGTCCAGAAAAAGAAAAAGAACATAAATTTTATTTCTATGTCCAGAGTATCAATTGAAGCATGACTGAGAAACAAGAACATTTGAGGTAAGACATAAATCTGAGTAAACACTTGATAGGTTTCTTGCACTGTGTTGCACCATATATGTAAAAACAATAGCTCATCTGCAAAATATGAGAGTATGGTTCACCAGTCCTCTAATATTTAGAAGTGACATCTGAAAAAATCAAAATCATAGATGTAGCATTCTTAATTTGGGGAACATTTCAATAAACAAAACGGTAGGTCCTGCATTTAATCTAATTGATCTGTTTTAATAATAATGAAACATCTTCCAAAGCAGGAAGTCAGGGAAGAATTCAAGATAAACAAGCACCACATCAGTGTAGATTATAACAAATTTAGATCAGGGTGGTGTGATATGATCCTTTACAGCAAATAATTGCACAAGTAATTTTCCAGCTTCATTTTTTGATGGTCTGGTCCTGACTCAGGCAAAACATACGTGGATTACAAACAGAAAGATACTCTTGTAGCACTTTGTTTACATATGACTTAGTAGAATGCATTAAAGACTAGGAAATAATTTATATCTAAACCAAAAGGGTCACATGCTTATTTGATAATTGCTGAAATACTCCCAGATGTGTACATGCTTTCTTGACTTGTGCACAATGTACAGCTACAGTCAATTATTAGATTAGCAGGACCAACAATTCAAGCTCATAAATGCACTTGTATCTACACATACTGCATATGGGTGTACATTCTGAAGTGGCTGAAGACTGGTTTTTGGGGTATTTTTCAGTGACTTAGCATTATTTTGTTAGCATCATGTTATTGTCATCTTAACTCACACATTCCAATTTTTGAATAATATTACAAAGGCCTTTTCCCTCCTACAATTTTACATTCAGGAGTTTACTAAATACATACCAAAACTGCAGCGTTTTGTGTTATTATGAATTTCAACTTTAACTAACACTAATTAGAGGTGTACCAGATGACTCTGATTAAACTAGTGGGTAGTGCTTATTCAGATTTAATGTGAGCAATCTGGACATTTTGAAAAACAGCCAAGCTGGGCTCAAATAAAAACCTGCCAAAAATCCAAACTCTGAATTCAGCCAGGCATGTAAGACTGGTTCCCATGAACATTAAAAATAAAATTAAAATCAGTTGGAAGTCTTGGTTTCCTTCAAACGAGAGAACATCCTCCCCGTACCCTCAAGAAATATTTGCCTTATACACACTGCCCTTTCAAAGCCACCTCTCAGCACCCAGAACAAAACAGGAAAGATGAACCAAAGAAAGGTTATTGTTTTTGTTAAGAATATCAGCTTCGACATCGCAGGATGCTGGTTTCTTGGTGAGGGTGGAGTAAAATAGGAAGAGGGCAGCTGCCAGTTGAAACACATTTTCCAGGACTGTCATCCAGAAATAGAGAGACATGTTTTTCACTAGCTTTTAATTTAAAACACACTTTACAGAGACATATCTTATTCATCTGAACCTTTGAACATCTGATGTAAGGTGAGATTTAGGAATCAAATATAGATGGCTGAATTTTCTGCTGGTGTAAGATGACATAACCACTTCAGATAATGGACTTGTGACTGCTTTTACCCACATTTGGATTTTATAGATTTCCCCTCCTCCCTGTATTGTTCACTTTCAGTGCATGTTTTCTATTTACACTCTGTTAACTTGGACAGAAAAGTCAGAATATAACCCACTGTGAGATAGTCTATCTTAACAAGAGCCCAAGTAGAGTTAAAGCCATCAATCTGGGTAAATTCAAGCAATGTGAAGGTCTTGGGTCAAAGTTCAATTGGTAGTTATCTCTTCTTTTACACATACCTTCAGAATTCATGGTTTCAAAGACAAGAACATTGAAGACTTAAGGAAAGAGCTACTTTTACACTGTCTATTGCTGCACTGTGCAAAGACAAGACTCCTTCAGGTGAGCTTATTTTGAAAATCTACTTTTCCTTAAACCAAGATGTCTAGAGATGGGTAAGGACAGCACAGATGTTGACCCAAACTACACTGCACCTATTAAAGTTTGCTAAAGTGAAAATGTGCTTTATAAGACCAAAGGATCAAATATTTAAGATGTTTAAGATGTCTATCTCCTATTGGGAACAATAAAATTACTGGGTTTCAGTAAGATTTTTCTTTCATTATTTGAATTAAAAAAATGTGAAAAATCAGTTGAGGTTTTAAAAAACTACTACTGGGATTCTTTTTTTTAAATCTTCTTTTTAAAAAAAAATTGCCCACCCAAGCAGAAGGGTTTGCTTTATTAAATATGGTTTTCTTTATAAAAAAAACTCTCTACGTGTGTTTTATGCTTAGTGTGGCAAGAACATATTAGTCTAATGGAGACTCATCACCATTAAATAATTTGGTTCTGTATGCAAATACGAAATTGCACAGATACAGGCAGGGTTTCCCATCCCCATCAACAGTATTTTGTTTTAAAATTAAAATAGAATGACAAAATAGAAGCTTAGGTTTGAGGTTCTCAAAAAAAAAAACAGTTCACAACTACATGGTCATAACACGATCCTACTTTGAAAATTAATCTGTAAGATATCATTTAACAATACACTAATATGTCTAAAGTAGGTTTCATCAAAAATAAACATAGCTTGTACAGGGTAGGTTTTTAATCATTACTGTATCAGCCTGTTTAAGAAGCGTTTAGGGAATAAAAAATGAGAAATTACTAATTACAGTTAGCATATGATTACAAAAGAACTTACTGTATGTTTTTCTGATCAACTCCTAAAATAATTTTCACATTGTTTAACAGTACAGTTTCAGTGCAGTTTATTTTTCTTCCAACACTGTTCCTAATATCTATTTTAACCTATATTTCAATGCATTATTACATCTGAAATCATTATTGGTCATTGGTCATTAATTTATTTCAGACTACATACCTCTGTGGGCAGTAATTACTGCACAGCCTTCAAAAAGATATCATTAACAAAATGAGAAGATAGAAAGTATGCTAATTACTGTAAATGTTCTACTGGTTTCTCTCTGGAAAAAGCACGCCTGGAGATTAAGATCACATATAATTTTTTTTCCTTGACAATGTCATGTAACATAAAAAGATAAGAAAGAAAAATGAAGTTACAGACCCAGGAATGATTTTTTTTTCCCCTGTCACTTCCAAGTTTAATTTAACAAACTTACAATAGTCTTCATGAATCAAGATGAAAACAAGTATCTTTCAGTCTGATTTACAACACATTAAAGCAAAAAAATCTGTATGTCAATCTTGTAAAAGCAAGAATTCACAGACACTTGGGTGCTTGGGTTGCAAATTTGAGTCCTGTGTGTTTACACACACTCTTATGCTATTTTATCTATCTGTATATAATTTTATCTCTAACAAGCAGTAGTGGGTTGAATGGATAACCAACATTATGGGCCTTGATAGCATGTTTCCTACACACAGAGGTCTTCGTACACTTCATAAATGGCTTTCACCAGTGAAACTCCTGTTTGCCCAAATGCAATTAAAACAGTATCCAGGCCAAATTTTTCAGTGAACATAGATTCAATGCAAAATATCATTTTTATCTGCTATGTGAAGCTCTGCTGTCACGTAGCTTGGAGTTCAAAGCTGGCTGTTTTCAAAAGGTTCAGAGTAATTTTTACAAAAAATATCTGGGCTCATTACACTTCCCGACTCATTTATTCTTAAATGTTAGACCTTTTAAACAATTATTCTCATTACAAAAAACAGGGAATGTTTTTCTTGTTTTTCCCCTAATATATCATGATGGTTATGCTTCAGCTTCTACTAGGAATAATTTGAAATAGCACGTTAAGGAAACACTGACTTAAATGTAATCCTTTCCAACATAACACACATCCACAAACCATAATCTAATCAGCTTTTCTCCTGCAAAAGCAATGTCACCATTGCCTTGTGCATGGTCTTAGTTCATAGCCTGGTACACAGACTTGCCACACTGCCCATGAATATGCAAAAAAAATATTTATAATCTTCCTGTTGAGACTGTGTGAATGCACATGGCAAAAACATGCCGAGGGAAAACACCACCACCAGTAATCTGGCTCAAAAATCTCTTCATCACCTTTACCATAAGGTTCTTCAGGCTTCCCTGGGAAGATTTTGTTAGTTTTTTGGATTGTCTGGGGAGGCAGGAAAGGGTGTGATCTTTTACACATGATCAGCAGCACATCAGCAGAGACTGAAAGGTAGAGGGGGACTTCATACTCGCAGTAACACCCAAACAAAAACTAGAGAGTCATTCTGGATCGATGTCCATGGGACTACACAAAAAACAGATTCGCCAATGCCTGTGAAAATAAGCAAACAGCAGCCTCATGATTGCTGACATGAACGTGCAGGATTCATCTGAACCAACATTTGCCAGTGTGGTTTTTGAAGTATTTACTCAGCTCTGTGTGGAACACCAGAGTGAATGAACTAAACCGAAAAAAAAATAGTTTCCCATGCAGCAAAAATAAACACTCCAGGGATATCTGACTAGAGAATGTACCATGGCACAGCACACACTGTTTTGTAGGCCATTGTGACTCCCTTAATGCCCTTAACAAATCCACAAATTGGCTCTTTAACTGTAACAGAGATAGATCAAAAATTTAACTTCATACTAAGAGTCCGACTTCCCTTCAGAAGTGAGCAGATTAAGCACCATCCGCTGGTGTCCTTTCTGACAGCTCCACACTTGAGTGGATCATATTGACTAAACATCACAGGCTAGACAAATTCTTAGCTTTTGAAATAACTTCAGCTCAGTTTTTAAGCTCTCTGACATAGCAGTCAAAACTCCACTAACATGATTTACAGTTAAATTAAACATAAAAACATCATTAAAATAACTGCGATAAGGTTAAGACCTAATGCCACATACACTTTCTCAAGGCAGGCAAAGATGTGAACACTTTGGTCTGTGGTGCCCAGTCAGTACAGAAACAGTGATATACCCTGTGCTTATACAGCATGTGTGAGTTGCAGGCTTTCAATGTTTTATAAAATATTCCCTTTCCTCAGCTTGACTCCCTTTTTACCACATTCACAATTATTCATGCACTTTATCTGTTGAAGTTTTATTTTAAATGTAAGGCTCTAGTAATTTTTCTGTGCCATTTCTAGAAGTAACATTACAAGAGACATCAGCATAAAGTGTTTTGTTTTTCAGAGTCCAGTATAGAAAATAAAAATCAATCTTTTCAGTGAGAGTGGTAACACAACATTGTTTGGGGAAAGAAAAAGAGTTGGATTTGTTAGTTTGGCTTTTTTCAAGGGAAAAATAAAACAGTTCCCTAACAAATATTTCTTCTTCCAAAGAATATTTATCAAAATATGGACTGAGTACACTATATACATCTATGTTTGCATCTTACCAGCCACCTGGTACGTGATTAAAGCAGCTGGTAGTATAAACCTGATAATTAAGATAAAAATTATTTCAGACTACTAAAACTGTAAAACACTCAGTTGACCTTACAGATACTTCTACCTCAAGGAGAAAAAAGCCTCAAACAAAAAAAAAAAAGCCAAAGTCCTGAATACACATTACTATCCCAAATTATCCTTTCACTAATATTTCAACAGTACCTTGGCTTGTGTCTTCTGCATCTGGTGAAAATATGGGGTATATTTCCCTCTGGTTATACTTTGTCTAAAGGTCCAGTTCTTTGTATATCATTATTAAGGAGAAATGACCAGATTTAGGAATAAATTACTTCTTCCTTCCTTTTGTTTCGTTCTCTGCCCCTTTTCAATAGGTAAACTGGAACATGCTGGAATGCTCATGGATATTATCAACTGGAAAAACCTGTCACAGTAATAAAATACTAACTTCTTGCATGCATTTTCATCAAAGCATTGTACAGGTGGTGTCATCATTCCCACTTCCTCTAGTAGAACCACCAAGATGTGGATATGATAAAGACGACATGCTTACAGGTCTACATAAATGTATGCTAGCTGAGAATCTCAGATACCCTTTAACTCTTCTTATTAAAAGCATAACTGGGAATCATCAAGTGAGAATGAGTGCTAAGACAAATTCCATGTATACAGGATTTGAGCCAAGCATCACAAAGGAACTTACTGAAGACGGTGAAGCCTCTTCTGGTGAGAGAAAAGATAGAAAGAGAGCATATCTTCTATGAGGCTCTTTTAATGAGTGATGTAACTTGGGACCAGTTCTGATCTACCCTCACCGTGAGGAAGGCAGATGACAGCTTGCTACAGCTCCCTCAGTGACAGTCAGATGTCTTCTGCCCTCTCCAGTAGCGTCCAGCTCACCGGATGGTCTTTCTAAACTTTTTCTAGCAGGTGATATTTTGCAGGTCATGTAAGATTTCCACCACTGAACCATCATACCTTTTGGCAGTATTATCATCACATGACCCCACACAATGAGGCACTATTTTAGTGTTCTGCTTTGTTAGAATCTCATCTGTGCTTTGGAAGCCTTAGCAGATACCTGAAAAACCATCCTGAATCTGCTTCCTCCCTGACAAAGCCAAGAGGTATTACATCATCTTTCCCTGCTTCTTTGCATACAAATTCCCCTTCAAGTTCCTTCATTGGCTTCCCCTTCACCTTTTGTATCTTATTCTAGTATTCCATCTTTGCTTCAAGGCATTGCACTCTGCCCATCGTTCCCTCGTGTCAGCCCTCCTTTCCTCACAGTAAACCTCCCGCTGGCTGTGCTCTTCTCACACTGCTCTCCCTAATGCTTCTCCATAACCTTCTCTCGTGGTTTTTCTGAAATGCTGCCACTTTTACATGGACAAATCTGTTCCAGCTCTTGAGCATCAACTACACTTTTTCCACTGAATTACATCTATTAAAAAATGATCTTCAAAGCTTGGGAAAAATAAAAGGATTAAACATATACTGCAGAAAGAGAGTTGGGGTTTGGTCTGTTTGTGAAAATTGAGCTTGATACGCAGTTTAAAACAGTTCTAGAACTACTAAGGTTGTAAAATAAGCTGAAAATAAAGCAAAAAAATTAATGTCAAAATAATACTTCAGGAAAAAGTAACCAATAATTGGGAGTACTATGTTACTAGCATGCAGATTAAGGCAAAGTAATGCAATTACGATTAAGTAATGCATGTTGGGGAAAACAGTGCTTGATGTGCGTGTAAAATGATTGGCTCTGAGCTAGTCATTATCACTCAAACATGAAGTCTCAGGGTTATTGTAGTGCCATGAATATATCAGACATTTGCTTAGTAACAGGTCATTCACATTTTAGAAGTAATTAAGAATGGAACAGAAAACAAAAACGCACTTACAAGCCTTCCACCTGGAAAAAAAAAAGTGTCTTAAACTGGAAAATATGCAGAGAAAGACAATGAAGATGAATGGTTTCCAGAGAGGGAATGACTCAGCTAAAACTTTTAATCCTGGAAAAGACAGTTTAGAGGAAAAACAATGGAGGTCCACAAAACCATGAGCAACCATAAGATGCAGAGAGATGGATTGCTCGTTGATTCTTTCAATACATGAAATAAGGGCCATCAAAGAAAGCTAGCTGATCCCAGTTCAAAACAAACAAGCAATTCTTCATTCATATGTAGCAGAATTATGTAAATCCTTGCCAAAAAAATGCAGCAGAAGCAAAACTTAACTGGGTTCGAGGCATGGCTTAATAAGTACTTGGGAAAGAGATCTGGAGATGTTAGTAAATAGACAAACCACGGTGGTCTTAAAGTCCCTAAGCCAAAATAGTTAGAAGCCAGAATATTCAGTGGAGGTTTTATATGTTTGTCTTGTGCATACTGTATCCAATTTTGGCCACTGTTGGAAAGAGAATAATGCTAGACAAGCCCTCTGACTGAACTACTGTAGTTTCTCCTATGAAATTATTTCTGAACATTATCACAAAATTACTCAGGACACACTTTGTGTTTCTGAGAAGTGGGCAATAGTCACAAGTTGGACCACAGGAGGGTTCTGCACCCATGTGTGAAAACTTCTTCACAGTGAGGGTGACGGAGCACTGGAACAGGCTGCCCAGAGGCATTGTGGAGTCTCCTTCTCTGAAGATATTCAAGACCAATCTGGATGCCAACCTATGCAACGTGCTCTAGAGAACCTGCTTTGGTAAGGAGTTGGACTTGATCTCTTGAGGTCCCTTCTAACCCCTACAATTCTGTAAATCTGTGAATATCTTAAAAAAAAAAAAAAAGCAGCATTATCACTAAGGGAAAGAGGGTGATGCTTCTTTGGGCTGTGCTATGATCCAAGGGCAACTAAGATTTTAATAGCAGGAGACAAACTCAGAATATAAGTCGGTTTAGAGATAATCTCACATGTACAAAACTGCTTATCTAAACCATTCCTGTATGTTAGATCCAATTTGGGTTTTACACAGTTTAAAGCTGACTGGCGCTCTCTCAATTTTATAATGGATTATGCCTGGGTTCATTCAGAAACACATTGAATCTAGGTGAACAATCCCTTGGCTCAGAGGGGAAGCTGAAGGGCTGTGAGGCAGGCTCAGCCTCTCTGCTTACCCTGTATCCTCAAACATACCCAGGAAACTGCAGCGTAACGAGGTGCTGCCAGTGACCTCTTTGAAGATCTTGGCCACGAAACAAATGCAGGTTGAGACCAACGGCCATCTCACTTCTCAACGCTCTGTTCACCACTTAAGCAAACAAGTACCATCTCCCTTCTCATTGCATTCATCAGCAGGACACCCTGTCAGGGATTAATAAAGAATAATCCAGCAATAAATTATAGCCAGAGGATCTGGAACAGATTTCATGGGATGATGGGACTTTGGCTAGCATACAGCACTCACAACACTTGGAACATCTCTTGTGTCAATGATTAACACTTCGCTGAGCATTGTGAATACATACGGTGTTTCATAGGCAAGAGCTGACCCTAACGAGGGCAACAGATAAGTGAGCTTTCAGATCTTAGGGGGTGGGAGGGAAAACCCAGCTGAGAAGCTTTCAGCCATGACAACACGCTCAGTCCACACGGTGTTTCTGCAGAAGCAGGACTTGGGTAATGGCTATAAACTGGAAAAGGATACATTTAGACTGAAGAAGAGGAAGAAATCCTTCCCTGTGAGGGTGGTGAGGCCCTGGCACAGGTTGCCCAGAGAAGCTGTGGCCTCCCCATCCCTGGCAGTGTTCAAGGAATGGTTGGTTGGGAATTTAGGCAACATGGGCTAGTGAAGAGTTCCCACCCATGGCAGGAGGTTGGACTAGATGATCTCTAAAGCCCCTTCCAACCCAAACCATTCCATGATTCTATGAAAACACCATCCATAGCCAACTTCTATATTCCTTCTTGTCAAACTACCAATACCTACAAAGGTCCTGGAGCATGCATGTTGCTGTGGGAAGATGAACACATGCAGGCCTTCTCTCCAGGAAGTTCAGGGAGCATGTCTGTAATGCTAAATAAAGCAAGTGCTAACTGGAACCTGTTCAAACATGACACATTGCAATGTGCAGAACACACAGGTGAGGCTCTTCCTTAGGCTTGTGCAAAGCATTCCAGACACCTCTATTACTTATACGAGGAGCATATAACTGCTAGAATGAGGTGCTAGACAAGAATAGCATCGTTTAAACTATGAGCAATCCTTCCTCAGACACAACATGCTAAGTGGACATGGCTGAACAAAGCCTCTAACATCCTCTCCCCAGAGCACAATAAAGAGCTGATTCACATTCCTACTACTGTCAAAAGCTACTGGCAGAGGAGGAACAATTGGACATAAACAATGGCTGAAATATGATATTCTGAAGTACAGTAGGAGCAGAAACTAAATACACTGTGATATTCAAAACAAGGTGCTGCTTGGCATTAGTATCTTACATTAGTATCTTAAGTGTAACTCCTCACCCTGGCCAAACCTTGTTTCCTCTAGTAAATTATTGTGTTTAAACCTTAAAGGCAGATAGAAGCAATCCTCCAGAGGCAATCAGGAAACACCTTGAGGCTCAGATCAGTGCAGTCAAAGCTCAGAGATGGCACCACAACATCATTGCTGTTCCTGCAGAACAAGTCATGGATTTCTGACAACAAACCAATTCAGAAACAGAGAAAGAGAAGGAAAACCCACGCTGAAGATAAGGCAGGCACTGACAAACCCTACTGACAAAAGCATCTGGGTGTCCAGGGAGAGTAAACAATTTACTGAATTGAACAGGCTGAAAGGAGGCACATTGCAGATCTTAATACCAAGACTCTTTAGGATCATAAACTTACCTTTATAGTGACAAGAAGATTTTCCTCTGGCATCCCATACAGCCTTATTCCCCACTCCTGCCCACAACCACTCATCTTCATCTGCTGTGCTTGACAGAGGCACATCTTCCATCCACTGACCTCCCTTCAGTTCAGATAAACAGGCTTTCTTGCTGCCCTGACTCTGGGCCCAGGTGAGAGTATATCAAGATGCTATTGAAAGTTAGAAAAATAAAGAATGAGAAATGGAAAAAAGCACCCTGTTTTCTTAAAGAAAAGCAGAAAAGGCTAAAATCCTACCCTCTTCACTTGGCATTCAGAAGAAAACAAGAACACTAAGTACTTACTCAACTAGTCATTCCTCCTTAGATCTTCTCATAACCACAATACCCACCCCAAATTTCTTCCTCCTCCTCCCTGAATCACAACAAGATTTGAAGTCTCTCTGTGGTACTTGTGCAGACTGGCAGGTGAATCAATTAAACCCCCACAGCTGGCTACCCTGAAAATTGGTCAGTTCTGACAGCTGTGGCCCTTTCCATACCAAAAGGAAGACAATTAACTCCTTCCCAGTCATCTCCTGGACATTGGTTTTATAATCCATTGCTTACACCATAATCACCACTCAAGCACTCAGCACCCTTATAGTCAAAATAAAAGCTGAAAAAATATTCAAACCACTATGTTACATCTGATTATTTCTTTTACTGCAGAGACCTAGTCTATTAATTTCCATTAAGAAACTAAATTTGATAAATAGATGACATTACAAAAAGAAAATGTAATTAGCGTGTAGCCTTGGTAGATGTAAACTTACTGGTACCCAGGAGTAATAGCAGTTTATGTGAAAACTAGAATGTTACCATAATTATGAAAATGAATGTATAATTTATGCACAGAAGATGGAAAATATGCAAGGTGTGTAGAGGATATGATTATATTGCATTTTCTTGTTTCTATTGATAGGTGATAAATCTTTAGAATATGTTGAAACTATACATTAGTCTGCATGATTTTTGGATGGCCATGATTTCTGATAAAGTTTTTTTTTCTTTTGTTTTTAATTAAACTCCATTTTACAACAGCAGCCCTTCCCCTGCTTTATTATGCCAAAGAAGCATATGGAAATATAAACTCTGAGATGTTACTGATTTATTTTGATGTTGGAGCATTTTGCTCTTGTGTAAACATTTCTTGTGACATGAATATGGATAGTTTCAAATCTTAGAAGAGTTCATTACTAAAGGTAGCATATGTTTTTGACTCCTGAACCATGAGGGAAATGAGAACACCCAGCTTGCCAAACAGTAAATTGTAAACAGTTGGTACACCCCTAAGCAAAAGACTGAAATAATTACTGTATCTGTGTTTTAGAGTAGCCAGCTCATTTTTATGTCTCATTTTTGTTTGGGTTTTTTTCATTTTGCTGTTTTAATGTTTTTCTGCGAGGTTTGTAGATGCAGTCTAAATATATACTTTGGGCCTGCAGCATCATGATTCTAAGTGTGCAGATGTCAGTGTGGATTCATGGATTCCCAGATACCCTACGACCATGTATAAAAGCCTGTGCTGAAAGAGGCAGTCAGCTGTTTCACTTCCAGACTTACTCATAAAATATGTATTTTTTTTTAACCTGGACTCCATCTTGCAAGGTACCAGTCTTCTCCAGCCCATCAAGAAATTCTGAACAATTTCACCACTTTGAATACAATGAGAAACTGAGGCTCATATCTATTCTGGAGTAGGAGTGGGGAGTTGGGTGGGAGGTTGTACACCCCAGCCTGGAGTGCAGAAGCTAATGGATGGGGTTTGGGCATATTCTCTAACTGTTGTGACACCTGCTTGGACTCTTGTCCATAAATGCTCTCCGTGATCAGGTTACTATGCTTAATTTTCTTTTGCCCTGCAATCTCCCCCACAAAATACAAATAAAATAAAAGAGAAAAGTATTTCACAGAGTATCTGGTGGATTACTAGTTTGGACTTTTCCTGGGGATTTGGGACCAAATCAGCTCTAGAAGACCTGGTTTGGATTAGGGACTTGAGCCTGAATTTTCAACATCCCAGGTTGATTTCCTAACCATCAGATGTCCCACTTCTCTGCCTCCATGTTCCTTAAACCACTGTCTTGCACATACTCGGGAAACAACCAGACCATTGGACCCCAGGATCTCACAGCAGCAGGGCACCAAATTTAAAACTCCCATTTCAGAGCTCCCTGGCCCCCAACCATAGACAAGTCTGTCTATCCATGGTCTGTCTGTCCATGTTTTTCCACATGAACAACAGAAATGTTGTTGTCCTTTGCAGCACACATTATCCAAGGATTCAGATGGAGCTGGTGGACATAAGATGAAGCACAGGTACAGCTTTAAAAGTAGGAGAGAAAACTACCTGGTCAGGCAGCTGCAGCCTCAACACAGGACTGCTTATGAGTTTCATCCAGCATTCCCGATAAATCTGTCTTGGACGTCAGTATTTAAAGAAGATCTGAGGTGCTAATCTATCTTTGTGAATCTGGGTCAAGTGATTTGCCTCAGTTTGTGCAGCAGGTTGACAGCATAGCCAGGATTAGGAACCCTGGGTCCTGAGTCATAGGTTATTGCTCTCCCCATTACCTCCTCAGCACACAAATCAAACATACCACGTTCACAGCAAAAGCTGGCTACAAACAGGGCTTGAATTTCAGGAGCCACTACACTGTACCTAATGCCATGAGCACAAGTGGGTGCATAGAGTTAAAATGAACAAAAACTTGCCAAAACGAGACATTTTTCTTACACATACATCTCTCTTGAGGAAGAGGAGAGGATGAACAGCATGCCACAGATGTGATTCATATTGTTTAACATATTAGAGGATTTCCTTACCAGACATTATGGTAAAGAGATATGAGAACTGGGACAGAGGCCACACAGCCTGTGTACAACTGCTTGGCTCAGCACTTTCAGAGAAGGGCAGGGAGCTTCGTGTCACAGGCATCCACGGAGTACCCCTTTTGGCATGCAACTGGCATTACCCAACTTTGTGTTGCATTGCAAGCATCGAGAAGAAACACTTCCTAGAAGCAAGCAAAGCTTTATACACCCTCAGCACAGGCATAATCAAATCACTTTTTCTTAAAACAAGACTTAACAGTCCAACACCTGGGCCTGGTTTCTCATTAAGGACTTTTAAAGAAGGGCAAATGAGCTCTAACATGCAAATCTGTAGCGATATACTAAGTCAGGCATGTGTCGTAAACCTTTCACACAGCTCTAGAAATAATTCCTTTTGTCCCTACAAGAGTTATATATTTGGCAAATTCATCTCTTGTGTAACGTTATTGTCTTCCAGTGTAGTTACATGAAGGATGAATTAATCCTGTTACCAAATGATTTTTTACAAACAAATAATTGAGGCTCACTGAATGAGAAATAAATAGACTTTGCTATTTAAAAGCCAAAGCGAGACAAAAACTGCTTCCCATATTAACTCCTTTAAGTCTCTGCAAAAAAAAAAAAAAACAGTGTCAAAGGTCAGGAAATATAACACAACCCTGAACTGCAACGTTGCATGCTCTTTCAGTAAAAGGAGGAACTCAAGTACTAGTGAAGGACAAGGAATTGATCAAGCAGCAACAAGTTCATTCTTCCGACATATAAAGAGTAGAACATAGCTCCTTTGTTCCACATTTGTTCCATGCAGTTATCAACCAGAACTTACTTAGGCTTTCATTCAAGTGTCATTGTGCAGACTTATTCAAAGAGTAAGGACAGAGCAGTAGCACAGAGATAACTGCCTCACTTCTCTCTCTCTCTTATCCCCACATTTAATGGACTCCATTAAATGTGATCCACCTCATGGTTTTAGGTAAAATAAAATGTAAAGTAGAAGAGGAAAGAAACGTTTTAAGAGAAGTAAGATGAATGTAAAAGATCACAAAGTGTAGAGTACCAAGTCTAGAAAGTTCTCAGAAAAGATCCAAAATGCCTGTGAGTTATGTTACCTGAGTACAGCAGGCTTTATGGTACTGGGTAGCATTTGCATGACAGGCTACAACCTATTCTGAAGGGATACAGCACAAGAGTAGCTTAAGGAGTGACCTTAGGAGATTGCTCTTCCTGCATGCTTGATGGTGGTTATTTCCTTGGTCATACAACCTTCACCTCGCTTTAGCTCCTCTGCTCTAGCTGCTCTGCTTGAATCTTGATCTCATAATCTGCTCCTCCTGACAGGAGGAACAAAACCTCTGCCTGTCTCAGGTACACCACCCTCCAGCTTCACCCTTCTGGGTTCAGCCAAGGCCAACCAACCTGTAGGGTATCACCATCACAAAGCTTCTCTACAGGAAAATTTACTTTCTTTTTTGAATAGGCACTGTGGGAAAAGATGGTAAAAGCTGGCATAGCATAAGACTACCTTTGAGTCCACCTTTCTGATATGTTTCTCTTCCAGATACAACAAAAGTCACCTATCCAACACCCTGGTTTCTGCCTTGAAGTAAGCTTTCATCTTCATTAAAATTCATTGTTCCCTATTCTCCCTCCAGGGTTTTCTTATTATTAATTCTATCTTCACTATCTCTATATCTACTATAAATATCCTACTCCTGCTTGTCCTCCCCTCTGCCCTCTTAGCTTGGTCACAGCCACATCCTACCACCTGTGTTTTGCTACAAAATAATTTACCAGTCAACTTGAAAGAACACTTGAGTATTTGTATCTCACCAGGGAAGATCAACAGCCTGTGGTTGTCTATTTTTTTTTTTAACTTTTGCCATCTATTCAACTGCTCCACAATCCCTTCAAGTCTTCTCTCACACAAGTCTTTTGCAGCCAGACCCATCACCTAACCTTCTGTTTTCCATTTTACAGGTAAGAAACTCCAGAGAGAGGAACCCAGACAACTGTACCCAGGTTTTCAAAATCCCTGGTCGATTGACTAGTAACTAAGATGCTCTTCTTTCCTGTGGGACTTCCTACACTGCATGGATGTTCTTCTCCCCTCCCCACCCCTTTTTATTTTTTTTTTCTTCTTTGTACTGCTGCTTATCTCCCTCTCCTGGAAACATTTCTTCTCCTAAATCTCACCTGAAAACTTTCCAATTCCCTTTCCTATTTTTGTTGTTACACAACAAAAACATTCTTTTCCCTTCTTCTCAATCTTCACTCTTCTCCCTAAAACTCAATCTAGGTCTCAGAAATAATTCTGCTGCTATTTCTTCTTTATTTCTGGTTTTCTTATGTTTGTGGCACTCTTTCCTCAGAGATTGTGTTTCATTTTTGTCTCCTTGGGAGTCACTGTGGTCATCTGTGTAAGACATTCCTTCTTTCCTTTCTCTCTGCAAAGCATTTTGCACTACTTTTTATATAAATAAACTTTATTCTGATAGTGTGAAAAATGAAAAGACTAGAGTAATCAAGCTCTGAGGACACTGAAAGCATTATAAGAAACAGTATTTATTCTTTAGCTATTCTTATTAAAAAATTTTAAAAAACCCACAGAAATAAAATACTTAAATATTGGTACACAAAATATTATTTGTTTCCTCATAATAGCTAGTGTAAACTCAGTTTTGTACAAGGTAGCACATTTTGGGAAATGACTCAAAGCAAATCCCTAAAGAAAGCTCCAGCGAGAGGCTTATCTGTACTTAAAATCCATGTCTGCACTTTCAGAGAATGCAGTGATTTTTCTCATGCTCATTTTAACTTCCATGTTGTGGATCATTATATCCCGTCTTTAATATATAAATTTTAAGGTATTGGTACTTTTTTCTTTGGTGTCACCAACAGGAAAAAGTACTTAAATCTGTAACAGCTGTAAATGCTTCCCCCTAAACCAAATGCACTGTAGATGTGTGAGCCTTCACTATTAAATATTTTCAGCTGCTTATGTGATGTACACATGTGGCAAGTTAGCAAAGTGTTAGCTTACAATGCTTCCAGCCAGTCATATATCTTTTTTCTCCATGTGTTGTTGTCTTCTGTCTTATGCACATCAATATAATCTTTACTACCTATCCCCACTTTTTATAATGCACCTAATATAAATCTACCTGAATGTTTGCATAATAGGGAAAAAAAGATGTGTCTTAGTATGGAGAGTTAGACAATTAAATGGAGAAATCCATTTCACAAAATTTCATCAGTCTCCAATGTAAAAAGATATTTGAGCCTGATTTGACTTTGGAATAAATGGGAGATTCTAATTTCTCATCATGAATTCTGATATTTCATAAATAAGAGAGTCCCATCACCCCTCACAAAAAAATACTCACATTAATGTCCTCTGGACCCTAAAGATACTTACCCTAGCTGCAACACCTCAGACAAGGGAGGGTGAAGGTCTGCTGAGGGGAAGAGGACTTCTCCACCATTCAGACAAACCTTGTGTCATGCTGCTGTTTGCAGCACACAGGTCAGGTCAGCTACTGGGCAGTGTCACTTGGAGCCACAGTTCTGCCTGCTTTGCTCACTTTCAAATCACTGTGCACCAATGTAAACCCCAGGTAAAGCAGGTTTTCCTGAGCAGAGACTAGTAGCCTTGTCTCCAGAAAAACAAGTGTCAACAGAAGTCATTTGTGTCCCTCTCTGACCACCCACGTGGCAGCAACCAACCCTTTCTGCTCTACACCACCTACAGCATCACCATGGGTTCACATGATAGTTAAAGAATAAGCATAAGGAAGAATAGAGAGAGACATTTTCTTCTTGGCTGTCCAACGCTGCAGTTGATTAAGGCAGAAGAGCGCTGGCACACCAGGCTTCTGCAGCTCCTACAGAAGAACTGAAACTCCCATGTTTTTCCTGATGCTCCCATTCAGTCTAATAATGTGATAACACTTCTTTCTACAAACCTGGTCTCAATAATTTATGGAGCTCCAACATAGAAAAAAAAAAGCTTCATTTGCCAGCATCCTCCATATGCAAAGATCCCTCAGAAATGGGATGGCTGGGCAGGCAGTGAGTGACTGGGGACTTTCACTCGGGGGCCAGTCTGCTCACACAGAGCTGATGACACGGATCCATTGGCCTGCCCTATTCCTTCATGCCTATTAGCACTCACAGAGCTGGTTGTGCTTCCTGTCACAGCTCAGCTATTATCAAGTTCTGCTCTTCATATGTGGACCACAGTGAATTTGAACCAACTCCAGCAAAACATAAAGAGTGATACTTTAGATTCCCATATGTGATGGGATACGATTAGACCAGTGTGGCCCACAGCTCCAGAGCCTTAATCATTAAAATCCCTTGTGAAAGTCAGTGTGTGAAGCTGTAGGTAGACTCATTAAGATTTTGCCCCTGTTATTTTACCACTAGACAAATCATACACTGTCTTAAACTAATAGAAGGACAGACCTTAGGACCTATAGATAGCCATTTGTATTGTTTCATATATGACTATAGCCAGAAAAAATACAGCTTCCTGTGAGAAGACCCCAGGTTGGCCAGAGCTTTGGGGTCACTTTTTCTAGACATTTCTTGCACAGAGCTCTCCAAACAAGAGTTTTAAGATGTGATAGCCAGATTTGATACCATTTAAATTAGAACACTTAAAATTTCAAGCAGAGATGCAGGTAAATAAACTCTGTCAAGAATTAAGACTCACACCCAATTCAGGCTTCTAAATAAAACAGCTTCGTTATTCACAAGCAGCGACAAACTGGAAACTCCCATTTCAGCAGAGTATTATGAATACTGAGTACGTAGCAGTGCAAAATTAGAAAACCCAATGTCAGTTTGGGATGAAATTTTAATCCTAAACATTTGAAATGTGTAGTCAACACTGTGTGAATACACTAGCTGTGCATGTAAGGTTTTGCTCTGGTGCGTCCAGATACACGTCTTCAACAATTCTGCAAAAATGTAAATTCTGCTGGGTCTCCCCAGTGGCTTACCATATTTCTCTTGTTAATAACTAACAGTTTTAAGAGTTACCCATATGTTTTCTGTCAATCTTCAGCTTTCTAGGATTACCTGTGTACCACGTCTTGAATGACAGAAATATCATGATCTCACAATTTATACATTTTTGAGTCACTATGTATTGTGCCCATGTGAAGCACCTTAAAAACTGACATTTGTATGTTAAATCAAAGCAGATCTATCTTGTGCCTTTCTCCAGATGTACAGATCTGAAGGGAGATGGCAGTATTAGTACAGCTGTATGGCAAACCAGCAAGGCTGCTGGTCACAGAAAGTCACAATCGTACCTCTCAGACACAGATCGCTGCTGGGTTACTCTGCTTGCCCCAACCACATCAGTGCCACAGCCATTCTGAATGGACTTTCCATGGCCTGTTTCTGAGGTACTGCTGGTTCTTATCACAGCACTTAGAGATTCAATGAAATCCTAAAAGCAGCACATATACTATTGAGAAAAAGTTTACCCCTTTTCCTGTTAATTCAGTCGACCTTCTCTTGTGGACTTCAAAATGGAAAAGATGTAGTCATGTATGTGAAATTAATATGCATTTCAGGACTCATGTCGGCATACTGCTTTGTATTGAAAAGTCACAAGGATGCTCTCTCATTATGGTTCATAAATATCTCCAGTTGTTGCCAAAAGAACATTAGTTCTGTGATGCACATTCACAGAAATGTAAGATGTTCAATGTTTTGACAATATTCAATGTCAAAAAAAGAAGTGTCATTGTCCAAGGTTGAAGAGATGATGTAAACATTACTATCACTTATAAAATAAAAAAAAAGTTTCTACAGGTGTATCTAAACTCATACCCAGATGTATGTCATATTCTGCCAACATTCATGGTAAACTTGGGCCGCTGTTTTCCAAAGTGACTAGTGCTTGTGAGTGGGTTCGTACCAACCGAGGGCCCAAAAAAACACCAGTTCCCAAAGCCTTTAAATGATTCTCACCCCAGAACTTCAGGATCCCCCTTTGCAGTCTCAGCAAGAGTGAAATTGCAAGCTAGTTCTGACTTTTTGAAACACAGTCACTCTTCTTAGCACTGTACGCACCCGTGCTGGGAGTCTTGCACGTGCGATATGGGCTGAACACACAGAGGGTTTACACTGGTCATGTTCATCTGGCTTCCTGTGAGGAGAGACTTGATTCACACAGCACTGTCTCTGGCCCACGACTGGCTGACAAAACTTTTTTGAAGAGGTGAAGATCAACTGATCTATGCATGGTGAGTAATTATATAAAAACTTGCATATTTCTTTTCAAGCGTGACCAATGCCATTTTTTATGCATTTCGATCTCACATAAGTCTTCACAGACTTTTGCAGAACCTGTAAATATTGAAACAGCAATATTAATATCAAAGCAACTCCCAAGTTATGTTTATCCAGCCTTATTTGCAACTGAGTTCTGCTTTCCTTTGAAAATCTTTACACCTGGTATCTTTAGAAATAAGTATCGCTGTTCTAAGCTGCAGTCAGGACCAAGCTTTCACTGTGCTAAGTGCTGAACATTCAGAAGACACAGTCCCTACTCCAAGGAGGCTGCTAGTTTAAGAGACAAAAAAAAACAGAATCCAGATGGGGAAATGTGATATAACATACATGCACAGTGGTTAAGGTGATGATAGCTTCACATCTTAGCCAAGAGCCTGCAAACTGCACAGAACTGGTTGATATCCACACCCATACAGTAACCCATTGATTCCAGTGGGGCTCTGACAAGCAGCTAGAGCTTCCTTGAAAGCGCTAATGCTGAAATAAGGGTGTATTACTTCTTCCTCTAAGGCTCTTTTCTCCATCTGTTTTATTAATTCTATGTGGAGTTTTGTTACTTTTTACTACTTTTGTTTTTATCTTTTACCTATACTTGTAATCAGCCTGTGTTGCTTCTGGTTTCATATATAATTAAGACAGTCTGATATAACCTTTGCTTTTTTAATTAAAAAAATAAGCTATCTATTTTCAGTTTAAATTTTAAATCTTACTTTCATTCTTTCAATTAAAAACTTTTCAGCTGGTGATAAGTTTTCCAGTCTTCTGCTGTTTAATTCCATCCCCTCCTCCTCAACTCGGAGCTACTTTAAATTTTTAGTTCTTGTTCCCTCCCCCTTGCCAAACTCCCAAAGAATCAAATTACTTCTTCTACAGTCAGCACAATGTCTTGATTATCATTACGTTGTCTAATTTAATCTTTACTAACCCGTTCAGTGATACGAATTCCAAAATAAAGCACTATATGAAAAATAGTGTGAAAATAAACTATCTAGTAATGATTAGAACTCCTGCTGATTGCCTGGCTTTATGTGAAATGATGGCAATCACATGTTCAAAGCATGCCAACTGAAGTGTGGCTACCATACTTAGCAGTTCAGTTTCTTATGTGACAGCCCTATGAAATACGGCGAAGAACCTTCCTATGGCTGTACAGTCTTATGGTACTTAATGAGAAAGCTGTGTCAGAACTTAGAGCGAGGGTGGATTTTTAATCTACTGACAGGTAAGATGAGAAATGTGAGAGGACAAGGTTTTGCAGTGGAAAAAAAAGGCAGGCTGTTTGCTTCAATAAGGAAGTTTGTTATCAAACATGGGCTGGTTGAACTAGACAGTACCAGGGCTGTTGCGTATCAGCCCTGGCCTGGAAGGGTCAGACACTTTTCCATCAGTGAGTTAGAAAAATACAAGTTGAAGAAATTAAATGGCTGTGTGTTTAAAAAACACATCTGTATCAATTTGATCACAAATACCTCAAAAAGAAAAGGGTTTGGGTTTTTTATGACTGTGGCATTATCTTAGGTCTGTATAAATCTTGCTGCAACCTTTCTTACACAATTCAAGGAGCTTTGAGTGGTTCAGGCTGGAGGATGATTCATCACAGCTGTCTCCTGTGCTCCAAGTTCCTCCTCCTCCTCCACAGGGAAGAGCTCTCTAAAGTGCAGGGTTTGGTGTTGGGGGCTTTTGCTTTCCTCTGGTTTTAAAATGGCAAATATACAGTGTTAAGTGTTTGTGGTAAAGTCTATACAAGAGATGCATTTGGTTCTTGGAAGGGAAGATATATTTTGAGATGCTTCTTACCTCCAGTGGAAACTCACGGGAAAGTTGACTGTTTAGTTGCTGTATCTCTGCAGACAGGAGTTGTAATTTTGGTGGTATCACAAGGGGAAACATTCCTACTGTCAAAAAATGTCCTTTTGTCAGCATGGCTTCCCACTTGGGGAACTAGCAGAAACTATGCTGACACAAGGGCATGTTTGATGGTATAGAGAGAGACTATATGAGGAATGTCTGCTCATAAAGCTACTGCAACAAACTTTGTACAGGTAGACAAAGCCTTGAGCTGACTCCCAAGAAATTTCTGCCATCTGCAGAGATGAGTTTCTTCTGCTAGTAGCACCTTGTGTTATTCTTCAGGAGTCACTGTGGATACAACTTTCAGCCCAGAGATTAAAATCACTGTGACCGCACTCTGTACCCAGATTGATGACAAAAGGTGCAGTGAGTAAGTGGATTTCAGAGTTTCTACAGTGTAGTCAAGAATCAAGTAGCAGGAAAAAAACCTCATGTGACAGGTGTTTCCCTACTGATGCTAAAGTACCATATACCTGAGTTGGGTGTTGCCCAAACCACAGCTTATTCCCATGTGGATCCTAAGCCTTCAAAGCTGCTGGTTTTGCAGAGACACCCAATAAAATTCTTCAGGAGCCACTTCTCCAGCAGAATTAGACCCCACAAAAGGATTCTGAATTTATGCAATGAGTTGTATAGCTGTTACTAATTATTTTGGTGATAACCTTTTTGTGAAACAGGCATAAATATCATGGTACAGACAGGAAAAAAAATGGGATGTAGTGTAAGAAACATCTGATATATGCCATATTGAAAGATTATTCCAACTTCCTACAATTTGAGTTTATTTTATTGATATATTTATACATTCTTGACCATTGGTTTATGCCCTACTTTATAAATCATTTTATAGCTTCCATATTAGAGGACTACATCTTACTTATGGGTTAGGAAAGACACAATATTTATCCTATCACCTCTAGCAACGACTTTCTGAGTCAATGCTCTGGTTGCTAGTATATATAATTCCTGGTTCGACACAAAGATCTTCAAGACCAGACTAGGCTTTAGCCATGCAACTCTCATTAAAAGCAGCTGGGAGACTAAATCCTCGTGTGACTAAAATGCAGGGATACATATTCACTAGTAATGGGCCTCTCTGAGTATGTGACTAATCAGTCTCATCTGTGATAGCATGATACAGGTAACTATGATGGACACGCTCTCATTTTACTACGGTTCATTAAGCTGTAAATCAATCACCTTTTTGGAAAGTGACACTATCCTATTGACATATAAGAATGCTACCTCAGATGCCCCTGAGGACACATCCTGCAGCCTTATTCTGCACACCACACACGGAGGTTGCTCCCATCTCCTCAGGTTCATCGATGGCCTTAACTATCCCAAGAATCTTACAATGCTCAGGGAATGAACATGAAAAAGCAGCACAGCAGTTACTTTAAAATTGCTATTTAAGACAGAATTCCCTAAGACTTTCAAACTTGGGCACGTGCATATGCCTTTGCAGAACTAAGTGCAGGTTTATGCTGCAATTGTGCAAATCCTTTGGTGAGCAGTAGAAATGGACAATTTTTTAAGATATTTTCATTTAGAAAGGGAGTTATGAATCTAAGTATGGTTTAAAATCCACCTGGGGTGGAATTTTTTCCACACATGGGGTCATTCACTCTTTGAAATGTGCACACAGCCTGCTTTTGCTTTACTACCAGGGCAGGATTGGTGATCGGTGCATATAGGATCATGTGCTTGGATATTCTCAAAATGACATCCAAGTCTTCATGTCAGAAGTTTTGCTGAGATTATTGTGCTATTATATTTTCTCAAATGTAATAGTCCTACCATTGGACATTCATACCATTTTCTGTGTCCTCTGACAGCCCTTTTTCCAAGGGTGTACATTTTTAACCCGAGGTTATAAATAATTAATACAATTTCATTTCCACTACTGCTGAAAAAGATACAGTTACTGTATCTTTAATAAAGTAGGCTAGAGTGAAATGAGCACGTGAGCTTTAACTTAACAGGAGGTTGAGATAACCTGTGATATTTTCCAGATGTCAAAAAAAATACATTGGTTGGCTAGTTAGTGTTGTATAATGTAGCTATTCATTTCAATGGGATTAGGCCACAATAGAATCCTCTCAGTAATTTTAAATATGTTTGCACAAAATGACCCCAGCAGCTGAAAGAATGAATCATATTTTGTTCCTACAAAATCTAGTCCAAAATTAATTTATGTGCACAATTCATTGTACTCATCAAAATTCGGGATTTAAAGATATAACTATCAATATTTAAATACAGGTTTCCGGCTTTAATTTCCAGTGTATTACTATAAAATAACATGAAGTCAAATATCCAAAGCTATGGCTGATATAATTTAGGTGGTTTCATCAAGATCAATAGTTATGCTGATTAACACCAGCTGAGGATCTGGCCCAATAAAAAGCTAACTACATAATGAGCAAAATAATCTGCTCTGCTATTAATTAGAAAAAGAGCTAACGAATGCTTAATCCAAATGTTGGGGTTTGCAGAGGGTGTTCCAAAGCACGTAGGCACTTGTGGGCAATTTGGGAGCAGATCAATGTGTCAAGTTGTGGAGTTCCCACATTTCTCTGTTCTCAGCTGTAAACCCTTTGCATATTTTGGGAGTAAAGGAGGAGTCTACATTTTTGCAGATGCTGGAAATGTGCCAAATCCTCCTATTACAAATATTTCTACATACTGCCAAATGCTCCCATTGGGCATGCTCCTTGTATCCCCATAACTACTGGTTTTGCTCAGTCCATTACTCAATAAAACTAGCCACTAGGCCAGCTGGAGCGGTCTGGTCAGAGAAACAGCACCAGAAATTCAGACACATCGAGCTGAAGAAACTGGGCTGTTAATAAATCCAGAGTGCTGAGATTTATTACACAATTTTTGCATTAGAAGCAAATATAAAGCACTGCCTCACAGGTGCAAATATATTTTACTAAGGATCATGTAATGACATGACTTGAAATGATAACGGTATTTAAAAGTATGATGTGAGAGAAACGGTCTAGTGATAATAGCTATAAATTTCTTTTAGACCTGTATTTTTCACTCATTCATCTATCACTGACTTCAGTGGGGCCAAGAGTTCAACCCTGATGTCCTAATGATTTGGGAAAAAACTGAAAGTATCTTAGCTTCAAAAATTTGTATTTTCCTCCCATAAGCAGTACTTGAGATCAAGTATGTTTTCCCTGGTGAATCTGAAAAGAAGGGAATTCGTGTATTTGCTACCTTCTACTTTCTACATGCAATTTTTCTATTTTCTTATCATTCTGCAACAATGAAAGATGCCACATTAGTGCATAGAGCCTTAATCTTAACCTGTCAGAAGCATTCATTCCTTTCACTATAAAAAATTGCATTTCACATTTTCTTTCCTTAGACCCCAAATTTGCAAACACTTAAGCATGTGCTTAATATTAAGTCTCATTTGGTACAGAATGGGAAAGCAATGAACTGTACTTAAGAGACATCAGTGCTCTACAAAAATATTTTATAGCTGTTTTTCTAGACTACATTTAATTATTTTAATACCAAAATGAACTGTTTCATCTCATCTCCAATATACCAGAGAAATCTCAAAGCTGCTCTTTAGGCTGCTTTTGATCTGGTGAATATTTTCTGTTTTTGAGAATTTTGTTGAACAACCCAATGATTTAATTGCAGCTCTTTTTCCTCTAGCCTAGCAACTAAGCCAGAGCCATCCCACATTAAAGGCAATGAAAATAGACTGGACTGATTTACAATAAAAATATTTATATTTAACATTAGTGTTTCTATAGTAGGTCACTAAAGGAATAATAAAAACGGTAGGCTGTTGTTACTGCCTTAAAAAAAGGGATTTTTATTTAAGCAAATCATGTCAGTGTCTGAAGCCTACTGGATTATCTTCTAACATATGGTAAGTATTGGTTATGTGGTGTGCTGGCTTGCATTTCATTGTTGGAAAAGCATAGAAAACTGATTTTAGTATGCCTTTGCTCTTAGCAGCAGGGTATAATCATTTTTAAAAGAAATTATGGAATCAAGCATTAGCATACTGTGTAAATTTAGGATTTATGGAAGGATGTCATATATCACACACATATATTGCTTTGGGATGCTTAGAAAATCTTCAGTACCACATGTCACTGTTTTGTAGTTGTTTAAAATGGTAACTAAGCACATGCAAAATGATAGCAACGCTAGGGCAGTCTTCTAAAATATTACATTGTTAAGTATTTAATAAACATACTGAAACATTAATATATTATCCATTTTGCAACCACTGAACTTTAAAGAATTCCCTTCTGCAGAGGCATCAGTTAGCATTATCCCCAAGGCATTAGTTAAGCCCCAGGTATTTAGCACCTTACAGCCTTGCCCTTTTTCACAGGATTTGGTTCAGGTGCCTGGAGGTGGGAAGATGAACGTGGGTGGGAGTGGGGGCTCCTTACATCCTCAGAAAAGAAAATCATCCCCTCATGCCCCCTGACTTCCCCTCACAATGGGCAAACTCTTCTCTCCATGAGAGGGGAGCAAGAGCGCCGTGTCAGCAGGTGACGATGGATGGATGGATGGATGGATGGATGGATGGATGGATGGATGGATGGATGGACACCCCAACACACGTCTGATGGGTGCAGGATGAACACATGGCACTTTAAGTCAGCAAAGCACAGGGAGACATACCCCACTCTGGCATTGGCAGGTGTCTACCATATCTCCTGAGACAATGACCTGCACGTTGTCACTCTAAGCAGGAAGCTGAAGATGTAATTGAAAGGTGAGAGAAAAGTACACATTAGATACTCGATAGCTCACACATCCTACTGACAGTAGGCTTGACTTCAGCCTTCACTTTAGATTTCAGGGGCTTAATTAATCTACTAACATCAAAAGGAAAATAATCTGTTCCAAGCATTCATTCTAAAGACTTGGTGCTTTGAAACTTCATTTTAAAATCAATCTTGCCTCTATCAAAATGAGCATAGAACTCAGAGACCAGCAGAATACTGGCCTGTGACCCTCTGATGGTGCCCCTTCTGCTCCACCAGATCTCTGTGACCCTTTACCTCCCATTTGAGCACTGCCAAATATTCTTTACTTGTGTCTAAATAAGGCTGTATGTTATTCAACCATACAGGGAGAGACAAGCCACAAAACCCCCAAATTAAGGGGTTTTAGGGGTATTGGCTGTAAAAGTGCTGTTCTGTTAGATTATGGCTCTATGGGGTGTTGTGGTGAAGTCACTGAGTGACTGAGGAATATAGGCAGCAGACTGAAAAGAGAGCAGAATATCAGGGTAGCCCCCTTTTCTGATTGCACCATGCCCCCTGCTCAAGTATCAAGTGTCTAAAGGTGATTGCCTAAGAATAAGGCATCTTGACATTTCACTAGGGGCCAGCCTCCTGCCCTCAGGTAGGTGCCTGCTTGATGGGGGATAGAAAAGTAAAGAATCAAAATGCTGATGCATCAGATCTCCTAAACTTTAAATTACTAACTGCTCATGGAAGAAGCAGACACAGCCAGAAACACTATCAATTAGTTTAAATTAAAACATGCAATGCCAGAGTCAGAAATCACGTCAACAGCCTGTCCAAGATGTTTGAAAGGAGCAGAGGTGGATGTTGAAGCACAAGTGTTTCATCCCGTTCGATCAGCCCACTGCAGTGACAGTGCTGTAACACGGTTTGCAGACAAATGCTCAGCAATCCTGACACAGCCTGTGACCTATTGCTTAGAATCCCTGCAAAAAACCCTGTTAATATGTAATTAACTAGAGAAATCCCAACTTTGGTTGTTGCTCCATGGCCCAGGTTCCTCTGCAGTTCCCCATCCATGTTCCTGGGGTAGCCAAGCTCTCCAGATACAGTACTCGGACGGATGGTGAGGTACGTTGGCTCCCTGCAAGAAATGGGATCCTGAGTGAAGCTACAGGAAAGGCACCTTTGGAGTCAGATATGAGCCTCCAAGGTCTCCACTGCCTAATGAGATGTTTTCTTTCTTCTTGTTTCCCTGATCCTTCCTCTGGTTCCTTGCTGGCAGGGTCTGTGGGGCTGAGCTGACTGCCTCTGCCCAGGTGTCCAGGAGGACAGCGCCAGAGAATGGTTCTCTAATCCACTAAATCATTTTGAAAATGCAATTATATCTAATTAGTTTAATGTTGGCTGTCTTCCGTGTTTGCATCAGTTTGTTTCCATGAAGTGAGATTTCTGGGTTATTTATTACCACTAACATGTTGCACCCTTCTTTGACAGTCACCTTATGCTCTGCCTGTTAGGGTCTTCGGTAATTATCCTGATTTCATGTACAAATCCTGATCTTTATCTACACATTCTTTCCACACAGTCCTCTCAAGATAGGAGTCTGTCCTTTCTGCTGGATGGATTTTAAGGGCTCGACTGTAGAGTAACTGCACCAGAAATAAGGGCTTTGTTTACCAACAGCTTGACAGGGTAGGTTTGCCCAAGCACGATAGCTATCCAAATTTTACATAAAACAGACCGCTTGCACGGAAGGAGAGTAAAGAAAAGCTGTGGATCATAGATGGGTTTATATTTGCATTTTCCATCAAGGGGTTATTTGATCCTCTCTGCAGGGAGCATTTACTTGAAAGATGGGTCTCCGACACAAAGTGTAAATTCCATTTTACTCTCCCCAAAAAAGTTATTCAGAACTCCCAAATTTCGATCCTCCTTCAAGCCAAACTTAGTCCATGGAGCAAGAGCTACCTTCCATCACGTTTCAGTTGTCTCCTCTATGCATACTCCTCTCTTTCCCTGTTAATCACATCTCAGCCTCTTGCTCACATGTGACAATGTCAGCTCAAGCATATGCAACAAACTCGTAATTCAAAATTACTTGGCTCTGCAACACAAGATAATCTTGAGGAACAACTGCAAATTAAATACTGTAATACAATATTCACATATATGTTATCTGATAATGTACACTGTGATTTAAATCCTACTACTGTCAAATTCTTTGAATCATTAAACACATGAGACCCAACGGACAGTTTATTCACTCGAGAAATGTTTTGACATTTTGGGTCAAAACAGTTTTTAGCATGGTTAGCTAACTTTCTTAGTGATTGTTTTCTGGTGTGCTGCATAAACTAAGAACACTTTATCAGCTATGGTGAATTATCATTTCTAACTTGGGATTACAGAAGTATGTAAAAATTCACATATTCAAGAGTGCAAGTTCTCTAGAAAACAATAACATTTACAACTCATTAAGGACTAAAGGCTGTCGTGTCTTGACATTATGGAGAGGCTGGGATATTATGAATGCAAACTTCCACCAAAACCTTTTTTTTAACATTAGAATAAAGTATGAAAATATGAGGTTTGACTTCCTGAAGCCACCAAGGCTGCTGGCATCCCAGCACTGTGAGAGAGTTGTGCAGCTGAGTTCCATCAACTGGTCCCAGAACCGAACATTAAATAGGCTTTTACTGCTATTAGTTCATGCAGTTGCATTCTGTTGCAAAAGCAATATTCTAAGGGTGAGCAGCAACACATTTTCATGTTCCTTGTAGATTTTGAGTACAAAGTCAGAATGTGGAGTGTCACACACTTAGTACTGCAATCACTTCATCCTGCTTATTTTCCTGAAGCTCTAGCAACAGTTTATTTTCACTTCTTCATATCCGCTCCTAGTAGCAGTTGTTCAACTGCCGTTACATCATCTACAGCAAATGCTTCAAAGACACAATGGGAGAAGAGGGATGTGTAAAACAATGCAGATTTGTCACAGCTGAGTAGATAACAGCTCCGTTATCAAATATTTTATCTTTACCATTATAGTGGTTCAAACCTGCGCTGAACTATATAAGAAGAGTTGATGACAACCTCCCAACAAAGCTATTGTTCTTTAACCACAGACTCCTGGGGTCAGCTGTGACCCAGGTCCCAAACTCCACTCACTTTCCAATGGGGCCAAGCATGGTGAGTTGTTCCTTGCTTCCCGTGAAAGCAAAGGATGCATACACATGAAACACACGGACGTAGGCAGGAGCAGAACTGGCTTCTCTGGGAACCATCAAGAAGAACCTGGGGTTCGTGCATGGGAAGCAGCATCAGCATCTGACACCGACAAGGAGGGACAGAGACATGGCACTTCTGAGGCATGTCCTGATTTCCACCATACCTTCCTAAGGTCTAAACGGTCTTCTTCTGACTCAGCGGAGCTCTCTTCTACACAGGAAGATATGTAGACTGCAAGACTAAAGATTTTAATGTTAAATGTTGTTTTGCAGAAAAAAGTGATGATGTTTTCCAGCATCTCTTTTTTTTTTTCCCATATATATTAACATCGTGCCTCACATTTCAGTGACTTTTATTCAAACTTGCTACAGCTGAGTTGCAAAATGTTGTCTTTGTCCTTAAGACCATGACAGAGAACTTTATCTGCATTCAGATGCCTACTGGTTTGTGGTATTTCAATAATAAAACAGCAGGATTGAAGGCTCATGATGAGAAATCTGACTAATTACCTGTTAGATGATAGATGGTTGTAACTCGGCAGTGCCAGTCACTGAAAACAAAACACTTCTAGATATCAATCAGCTTCCTGACAAATTCAATTTCCATCACATTCAGTGGACAATAAATGTGAATTTTACCTCAGCAGCTATATAGCTTTGACTTTTAACTTTCCAATATGCATAATGATATTTTAATAAAGTAGAGATTTTTTAAAGTAAATTAGTATTTAAATACCTGACATATTCATATTTCAGGCTCAAAGCTGGTGGAAATAATTAATGTTGTAAATCTGTCTTGTGTTCTGCTGCAGACAGCAAAGGTGCACTTAATAGCAGTTTTTCTGTTTTCTCCATGTATTTTTATTTAAGACCAATTATTTACAACACTCATGATAGAGGTATTCAACCTCTTTTTCCAGCATCTTATTAATCCATATGTCAATGAGTTGTGTTGAGATTCTACATATGACTCAAAAAACAAAATGTCCAATTATCACCATGACATGCCAGCATGTGGGCAAAGTTAAAACAAAGAGGGACTGGAGTGTGGAAATTGAATATGGGCTTGAAGAAACACCTCTTTTTCTTTCCACATGGGGACCAATTGTATTGTCAACATCTGGAAGTTGTGGATAAGCTTGTCCAGTTCAGAACAAATCTGAGTCTACTTAGTTATAAATCAGGAGAGGTCAATTACAGTGTGTTTCATATCTGTGTCAACTGTGTGAGATGAGAATTAGGCTCTCGAGGTCATCGATGCCTGCGCTACATTGGATGTAATAAACAGAAAGCTAAGAGGAAGCGTTAGCGTTGCTCCCATGTCGCATCCTTGTACTGCTGCAAGTGACCCTCTGATGAGTGATACTCTGCCCCAGATGCTTGGGACAGAGCAGCCTCTGTCCCAAACATCTGAAATCTTCAGGTATCGTGGGATACAAATACACACCAAACCATTTATCTCTGCTTTCTGACAGGTGACATTGGTGCAATAAAAAGGATGGGCAGCAAAATTATGTTTATATTTGGTTTGAGCACTGCGGGTCTCCTATTGTGTTTTACCTAATAAAAAGTGAACAAATCAACCCTTAATACAATTGTCCTCCTTGGAGGTGGGGACACGAGGCACAGCCGTTTCAATGTGCCCTGTCAGCTGCCGGTGGCAGAGCACAGCTCCTAGGAGCCACCATAGGTGTCCGCCCGGCCCTCGGTGCAGGAGCTGCGGGGAGCTTTGTCCTTGGGAAACAGGATAATTATTAAGCAAGTAACATCTGGGACTGGCTTCTCTCAAACAACATTGGGGAAAGATAACTGTGTTAGTGTAAATGACGGTCGAGGGTTTCCAGGGCTGGCCACTGGTCTGTGTGTTCAATTGGATTGATTGGCAGGTGCTGGGAGAAGCCTTGTAGGCTCATTTCTCCCAACCAGAAGCAGCCTCTGTCCTTATCCAGATATCCTCTCACAAACTCCCTCTCAGCAGTGGGTCTCCAGACAACTGCAGGACCAGGGATGGGCAGAAGACACCTGGGCTGAATCAGGGACCTGGTGGAAGGGCATGGTGGATTCCAGCCACCTGGGCTGTGGGGATCCCCGTGCCAGAGGTGAGCAGTGTGAAAAAATTACAAGGGGATGAAAAGGGTGAGACTTTGTCACTGGAGTCAGGGTTCAATCAGGAAACACTACAGTGCAGCCATTTCTCCTGAACATGAGTTTCTTTTTTTTCCATGTCCTGCCTTGACTTCCCACTGTAGGTGCACCCCAGGAAGAGCTGCCTGAGCACCAAACGCAGTTTGCAGGTTTCCCAGAGGGTTTCCCACTGCAGGTCCCACACATATGGATCAGATTTGTCTGCCTGGCTTTGGGCCCCTTACATTGGGTTCAAATGGTTTTACACTGGAAGCTGTGGCCAATTTGCCCTCCAAACCACATCATTCTGCAGCCTGGCATTTTGCAAGTAACCGTTATTTTCCAATTTGCAGTGATACATGTTGTTGTTTCTGAATTTTCAGGAATTATTTCTACTTTTTGCTAAGAAAGGTCCATCAGAGTTTGTCTGTCAGTTTGTACAGAGTCAGGCTGTCAAGGCAAAAAGTGCCAACATGTCTATGAAATAAGAGATTCAGTGCAGCAGTGGAAAATTGTGTTCTTAAACACAGGTTATTAAAGACTATGTCACCAATCTATATGTGTGCACATACATACACACATATGCAAAATATATATGCAGGTAATCAAATAAGAATGGCATATATTATTATATCCTTTGGAAACAGTGGTGGTTGTATCAACAAATTCTTCTTTTTCTGATACCAATATTAAATTACCAGGCTCACATTTATATGTTGCTTTGCATTACAATTGTATTGAAGACTTTGTAATGATTTTTTCTCTAATCAAACCACTGTACAGAGAAGGCCTACTTGGGCTTTGCTTAAAGCAGCCTGACATCAAAGGATTTCAAAAGGACAAATGTTGCTTTTAAAAGCTAACATACTATTTATGATTTAAAATGGCAGATGTATGATTTAACCTGCTTTATTACAGATGTTATAAATGAAGTTTCTCATTAGAATATTATTGTCTCGTTGCTTTCCAGGTAGATTTCCACTGGCTTCGTTAGAAGGCCTGAATGTAAAACAGCTGCAGAACCATGAATTGGGTCCTGGCGAGGGAAATCACTCCTATTTTTTTTTTTAATCATTTGACATGGCAAAATGGCAGCTATTTAATTACACTCATACAAGAACAATAAATAAAAGTCATATGACCTTATGTTTCAATAAAATAAAATCCACTTATCCTTTTTAACTAAAATGTCATTTCCCATTTATTTCCCCGCAATGCGGTTGCCAGCGTCCAATTTTTAGGCTCAGTGCACAACAGTGATAAGGTCAAAACCTGAAACACGGTGATGTGATTAGCCCTGTCCTAGGCTACCTCATAAAAATGTCTGCCACACAGCACATGCTCTGTCATGCAAGAAAAATTGTTTACCAAAAGAGGGTTCAAGCAAAGAGGGAGTTGTACAAACACACAGAGGGTGATATATACCTTGACTTTTTACGGTCTCCTCTCAACTCTCTTGAGCATGGGGCATGTGGTGGGGTAAAATAAGAAAAAAATGAAAAATATTTTAACATGGGTAACTAGAAAATAAGCCAAGATGCTCTGGAAAATCAAAAATTGAGGTGGGTGGTCTGGCAGCTCAAATAACTGTTGCAGATGACCTTACGAAGCTGAGGTGTGATTCATCAATCCCATAATACTTGTGATACACGATATTTTCCCTGCTTCAGAATAGGCACCAACCCAAACAAAATCTGACCTGATGAGGTTTGGTTCACAGAGGTCTCCTCTCTCCATGAGAATAGGTGGAGTTGGAAGCATCTGTACCCAGCGCTAATATGGTACCATAGACAGAGACTTTATTTATCATGCAGAGAGTGAAAACAAAGCTTTCTAATAGATTTATTAGTAAAAGGGAACAGAAGAATCCAGTATGGACAAACTGCATGTTCCCCACGTCTCAGCTGCCAGGACTTCCTGCCCTCAGGCTTAGATATATTTATCTGGATATAATTCAGTAAAGTTGTGTGATTTCAAGCCATTCCAAACAAACAATACATCTAGCGTATCATTCCAGGATGTCCTGACAATGCAATATTTCACATTGCAATTTAAAATAAAAAAATGGAGATGCTAATTAAATGCTCTCACAAAGATGGCTTGTTCTACTCAGAAATTGTTTTTATTAATTTTATTTTTTTTAAACAGTTTAAGGACTGTAAAAATTAAAACGATGACAGTTTTATCTGGATGAAATTACTATAACATGTATATCACTGGGAGAGAGAGAAAAGCATATGGAATATATATATTCAGAGCTTGATTGTGCTGTTTCTTTGTATTCAAAGGCCTCTTTGACTTCACTGGAAATTTTACATATGTGACAGTTGCAGAAATGAGTCCTCAAATTGTAGAGAAATCAAATTTCCATGTTAAAGAGACCCTGTTTATAATTTCACTTGGAAAAATCACAGTTTTTCATGTCCCCCTCATCTCGTTATCTTTCCAGCCTTTCTAAACACTGGGGCTTTTTGTAAGTGAGGGACACTGGGAAGGGAAAAAATTTAAAATAATTTAATAATTTTTTTAAAAGACTTTGTGTTTACCAGGGGACAAATATGCCACTGGGACAAATGTTTGGTGTTGAGTGAACTGTCAGGAGTAAAGAGAAACATGGGTAATACTATTTGCACCCCAGTGCTCAAAATAAAATATTAATGTCAACATTTCCTGAGAAATGAAATTACTAGAGAAAAAAAATCTTTAAAATATGCATTCCTCTGCCTTGTTGAAAGCCCTCACACAAATTTGGGTCAAATTAATACTCTTTTGTCTTCAGCACACATTCTTTATGACCTTGAGAGATATTGCCATGTAAATGTCTGGGGCTTTCTTATTTAGAAATGGTCCTATTTTTCACACTCACTGGCCAAGGAAAAATAATGCATAACCACTAGCTAGCTTTGGATGGGGGAAAGTCAGCTGTTTGTTTGCAGGAGTCATGACATGATCTGGGCTCTATTTATCCCTCTTAAACCTCCAAAATTATTCAACTTTAGTAAATCTTGACATAAGTTTGTTGCTGCCAAAGGGTTAAGTCTGTCCCCAGATGTACTGATGGGCAGACTCAGCACTTTGAGAGTGCTCTTTTTGTTGCAGCACTTCACCATTTCCTTCTGATTCATATTCAAACATTAGTAGTTACTTGCTGGTTGTTTGATAGCTGCAGTTCTTATTACCTTGAAAATTAAAAAAAAATCAAGGTCCATTCTCACAATGGTCCTGCATATGTGATAAATTCTGGCTACTATACCTCTAAGAATAATATTTTAAATACAATTAATTCACTCAAGCTTTCAATGCACACTGTATTATCAACATGAGTCAAAAAGAAAAGCTAGTTTCCAGATTAGGACTATTTCCAAAAGATGATCGTGATGTAAAGGAGGGGAACGCTCTTACACATGCCAAATTTTCTATTGCTTATGTTCATTTCTATCTGAAAAAAAAATTAATGTTGAAAAACAATCAATGACCTGCCAATAAATAGAAGTTGTTACCATGCTTTATACACATCAAGTCTTGTTTCAGGTAGGTTAATAATACCCCACCAGCCTCATGAGGAGCAAAGGACACGGCCTTCATTTGACCTGACTGTGTGACACAAGAACACGCTTGCTCCTGCTGAGACTATGAGGGGGCTCAAACTTTCCCTTCTCTCATAAGGCCACCAAGATATACAGATATTTGGGGTACAAGCCTGCAATCGGTCGAATGCTGCCAAAAGAGGAAAATCTGTGTTCCTCACACGGTGCTTCGCATCTTGTCAAACACTGGTGCGCTGCTTAAGGTCACATCAAGCATCTGTCCTACACCAGTGTTTGCAACAAGACTCCCTATAACACTAATACTGTTAAAATTCTATCAATAGACATCTTCCAGAGTCATAAATATTGTTTCCAGCAAGATTTTTCACTGTCATCCCCCATTTTCGGATATAATCCACTCTGATAGATTTAAAGGACAGTTTTGCAGAATTGCTGCAAACATGATTAAACCTAAGATCCCACAGCAGTAAAATAAATATTCATCAGTACTGCATTTGCCTTTACACACTTCCCAAGCTTCAAAATAGCTAAATGACACAAATTTGTTACAGTGGTAACAGCAAGACAATTATGGTTAGTGGCCTGTTGCTGCTACCATCCAAAGTTCAGCTTACAATAATATAAAACTCTTGACAGGCCATTCATGGATCTCACTTAAAATATAAGGAAAATAAAAGAGAAATTGTTTTAACAACTCAAAGTTTATGGAACTGCCAAATAACAAGAAAAATAAATGTACAGTGAGGGGAAAAAAAGAACAAAAAACCCAACCCCAAAACACTCACAAAGGAACATGCACATTGTACACAGGTTTTATACATATATCCCATATTTACCTTGACACTTTAAAAACCCAGTACATTTCCTAAAGGAATGGTAAGAAATTAAGACCATGAGGGATGTTCTCCTCCATGTCAGAGGTTCAACATGAGCTGGGGAGAGGCAGAAGCTCAACCCACGGACATGGAACAAATTATTTATGCCCAGTTGGGCAGCAGACAGCAACTGATGCTGGAGGTGGATGTCCTGAGAAGCTACCCAGGAATTCATTAGACAGAGAACACTGCCCTCCTTGCAGATGACAGTAGAAAAGCTTTCACTCCCTGATTCACTACTAGACACTACACCAGAGACAAGATGGGTGAAAGATACAGTTTGGAGTTATTCATGCCATGGAGTTATTCATGCTCCTTGTCCTACAGACTGGGAAGGGAGGAGGAAAGACCAAAGTGATGCAGCACGAGAGATTTCCTCCTGTCCATGAACAAAAGCACCCAAGTCAGGTTCCTGCTCTAACCTGCCCACAATGAGTTTCTCTCTCTCCATCATCTCTTTGGAGGCCAACACAGGTGAGTAGTCAGCCCAGCTACAGGGACCTTCCCAAGGTGACAGCCACTCCTCCCCAGCATCTCAGCCAGGATGGATCAGGCTGCTCCAAGGGCTCTAGGACCTTCTTAGGCATTACCTCTGAAACGAGGTACCCTGCTCAAGAAAGAAGTGCTCGGCCATCTTCTCACAAAGGGTTGAATATCAGAGTGCTACAATGGGGTTTCGGTTACTAAAATATATTTTTTAAAATGAACCACATTGCATAGCTCCATGTGCTGGCACCCAATGAATTATTAACACAAATAATTAAAACTAATATATGGTTGTAAAAATAAATGAATAAAGTATATTTCATTATGCAGTATCCTTGATTTTTATGGTGTTTGTTTGATTACTCACTAATTTGCAAAATGTGGTAATCTGCAGTGTGCATCCCAGTCATTAGTGAAATCATACTGAACTGCAGTCAACAGGCTGATGAACTGACATGTTGCATGAGCAACCAACACCCCGTATAGAAGGGAAGAAATTATTTAAAGGGCCTGATCCTTGTTCTATAAAAGCTGGCTTACAACACCTGGGCAACAAATAGTAATTGCTGAGATTTGCAGAGAGTCCTTTAGTGATGTAAATGAATGTTAAAATAAATAATAACCTGGACAAAGATTCTTACGGCTTGTGTTGGTTTGGTTTGGTTTGGTTTGGTTTTTTCCCATATTTTTATCTTTTATTATCACTGATTAAAATTGGTGAGAATATCTAGGTGACACCTAAAAGACAAATACAACTCACCATGGATCAACAGCACAAGTTCCAACACCCGATTTTGAGAAACATATGTTCTCTGGAACAGATATACGGGTGTTATCATTGGCACGGCTATAAATAAATATTAAACCCTCATCAGTCAAAATAAGGAGTACTCTTAGGTTTCACTTTCATCAGATAACAATAACACCTCTGGAAAAACATTAAGCCTAAATGATAGCATATTTATTATTTGACAAAAACTATCCTACACAATATTTTGGTTTAATTCCCAGATGATTTACATAATAGATTGTAACAGCTGCTATAACAATTCCAAAGTTGTTTTTTTTTCTGAGAAGCCTTTGAATCCTCTAACACTACAATTGTTTTTCCAGGTCTTATTTTTTTAAATTAGCATGCCTTGAGAAAATACCCACGTGTATTTTCCTAGAACCGCGCTAGCTATTGATCTCAGCTCGACAAAAGTGGAAGAATGCATAGGTCGTTTCAAAGTCACCTGTTGAACTAAGGTTCAGAGAAGAAATATTTCTCCTCCAGCAGCCTAGAACCTCTACAGACCAGAGGGCAGTACAGAGGCTCTGCAGGGCACACACGGCTGCGGCACACGGCCAGAGCGGAGCCTCCAGGCAGATATCTCTGTATTTCTGCATTTTAATCTGAGCCCTGAAGTAACTGGTTCTATCCTGAGCTCCTTCTCAGGCAAAACTCCTCCTGAAGCAGCGGTGGGCCTTTTGTTTAATTCTAGCCACGTGCAAATTTATTTTGGGATGAGCAAATAATTAATCTATTAAAAGGTTCCATGGGACATTCCGAAAGTTGCCGTGAAAAATTATTGTCAGCGCAGAGCTGAGATGCTGCTTTATAGAATTAGCTCATAAAATAGTATCATGTGTAATTGCATTCATGTTGTCACTGTCTCTTTGTAAATCTCCAGAGATTTACAGCACCACACACTGGAGCAAGACTATCTAATATTTATAATGTTTCATTATTTTCATCTACTTGGAACAAAACCTCTAGACTTATAGAAAATCCAACACGATGTGTCAGAAATAGCAGTGTCCGCTCGCAGGATTTATAGCGGTACCCAAAACGCAGGCAGACACAATACCACAGTAATTGCAAGCTACCAAACAGCTGCATGGCATTTACTCAAAATACTTTATGCATTTAACACACTTATTGAGCGGAACTTGAAATAGGCTCATTGTTTATTTGGGCATGTCAGAGGGGAAATTCTCTTTCTTTGCTAAACCTACAGAGTATAAACAGATCCGGATTGTAAAGCCCTTTCATCGTACTTCTGCAGGTAAAAATAATATTTTAACTAATGACAGCTTTGGCTGGGGAAAAGTTAAAAGGCTTCAGAACTCTTCCTACAGTTTAACTTGAAGTCCTGCTTGGAAGAGGACAGCCTGATCATAGCTTTCATATCAGAAGTGAGTTGTTTACAGCCTTTTGAAACACTTTGGATTTCATCTTAACATTTCCTAATTTATGACCAGAAAAACTAGGAGCAGGCAGGTTTCCGATCGCTCCCTCAGCCAGCAGACAAACACTGCAGCAAGAGTAAAACAATTTCCTTGTAATTGGTGGGGTCTTAAAAATACATGTCCGAGCTTTGTAAAGAACGTTGCGCTGATGTCAATGGGAATTTTGCCAGATTAAGAAAAGAAGAATTTGACTCTTTCTCTGCAGCTACTGACAACACTGCACAATTTTTATGTTGTTAGGAGTTTTTAATTAAATGTGCCATTCTTCAGTACACATTAGAACTTAAAAGGAGAGAGTATCTAAATATCAAATAAGTTTGTAATAAAGGAGTCTGTAAGCCCTTTACAAGTGAAGGGAGCAAATTAAAAATTCCAGTGATGCTGACATGTCCTAGATAAGCAAGTCCATATATTTTTAAGGAGTGGGTTTGGGTTTTTTTTTTTTTAAATATCTGCACTTCTTGCTCCAGTCACTAAGTATCATGAGAAGGAGAAATATGATATTAAGCAGGATCTGATCCTAAACTTATGGCTCCAGTGGGAACAGACTAAAACTCATTTATAGCATATCCCAACAGAAACACTCCATTTGCTGTAGCAGTGTTTACTGCATCTGAATTCTCCTAGCAGAAAATAGCATTTTCACAGTCAAGGTCCAATATTAGCAGGGAATTAATGTTTAAGTTATGTTTGCAGAACGGTGCTAAGGCTGGGAGCATGGGGTGGGGGGGAGAAGGGGGCGAGGAGGGGGGCAAACAGGGGTCCGTTATTGCTGTTATTCCTTGGAAAAGAATATAGATTTGGTAATCTGTTCAGTTTTCAACTTTTAGTCATGTGGCTTGAAAAGAATTGGTTTACTGGAAAGGACCTGACCAAATCTTGCAGACAGCTGCTGCACTCACACATTCTTTATCTACAAGAATAACAGTTTAAGAACTAACCTAAAAGCAATCGTTTCTTGGACAAGGTGAACCTTACATATCGTTTCCATCAGCTCTGCAGTACTAGTCCAACCTTCCTATCAGCACTTAAATCCAAACACGGATATTTTCATGCCAGACATGAATCAATAAACTTGAATCTAGCTCAAGAATGTTACCTGCAAATAATATGCTGCAAAGCAAAGCGAAACTGGGAGGAGATGTAAAGTGCTGTACCTGTACAGTCATTTATACTGCGCCTGAAGTCTGTTCCAACTCAACAGGAGTCTCCCGTTGATTTCAGCGTGGTTTGGTTCAGTCCCTTATTGCAGCCCTCGTGTGTTTCCCCAGTTTAATATCCTTACACTTCCTGACAGCCTTTTTCCATTGCTCCTTATAGGAATATTTAACAATTTGCTATATGATCAAAAATGTTTGTAGAAGCGTGAACCACATTGTCTATCGATCAGCTATACAGATTAAGCAGCTCCAGCAAGTAAGACCGCAGAAAAGTAGTCTGGAATTTAAAAAAAAAAAAAAATTGTTTTCAAAAAATACCCCAAGTACTTTACACAAACTTGCCAGGCAATTCTAAATGCCTGTATCAGGGATATTATCCTCAGTGAAAGTCCCTCTGTAAGCTGAAAATAAAAATAACTAAATCTAAACAGATCAAAAAATATGACTGATGCTAAAATTGCCATAAGCAAGTAACCTGCTTCACTCACCTGCGTGAAAGTTTATTATTTTTATTTGAACACAGACACTTGCATTAGATACATAACTGCCTGTATTATGACCCCACTTCCTAAACTAAAAATGCCAGTAATCAAGAGTCTCGGGGTTCAACAGCTTTCCATAAAGCAAAGAGTAAGACAAGAAAAACACAAATTTGAACAATTAAACATGCATTCTTACAAATAGGGAGAAAATATCTTGATACTGGCATTGCATTTACAAATTCCTGATTTATCAAGCATACAATATTTACAATGTTTCTTGATTCATATTGCAGAGCTGGTGGAAATAGATTTCTAATTAGCACATACATTATCTAACAGATTAGCATCTTCAAAGTCCTTCCTAGATGACAGTTCTTTCAGATACCAAGCAGAAACTACACTTGCTCTCTAAGGATTTTATTTTTATATTTTCAAATGCATGATACTTTAAAACCTAAAATTTCACTGCAACCACTCTCCATTACAACGCCTCACGCTGACTCGTGTTTGAATTTTCACCATTCAAGAAATTCAAAGAAAGGTGAAATTTTGAATGTAAAATAGTACCTATTCGCAGGAGGGAGGGTGAATGTTAATCTTACAGAAATATTACACCTAGTCCAAGTTTATTTCTAGCATATGAGTTGTTTGAGCCTGGCTGGCCTGTAACCTGCAAAGGTATCCTGTCGGGGTGGCTCTCCATATATTTGCTACAAGTTGTTAGTGAAATCTACTTGAAATAAAATGGAGGAAGAGCTATACAGTAACATCTGCATAGGGTTTTTATCAACTTCTGAGGTGACCATTTTATATTGTGACTGTAAAATGTGCACGGAAAATGGGCCTGAGAAAGAATTCCGAACCAACCAGCATTTGGTTTATATTTTTTGACTGGAAGTAAATGTCTGGCACATCATTCATTTCTTCCTGGAAGGTGCAGATTTGAGGACATGTTCGACCCTGCTCTAAGTTTAGAAAGTTTTCAGAATAAAAGGGAGCTATTCCCAAAGTCCCTGCCCTCTAGCTCTGCCTTTTAGATAATGAAGTTTCTGAAGGCGTTGCTCAACACAGCCCGACTAAGGAGGAAACACACAAAAAGAAAGGGGGGGGGAGGGCGGGGGAGAGAAATATGACAGAAAATCATATGGGTTTGCATTTCTTCTGAGTTTATTCAGAATTATATCCATCTGGGTGAAAAAGCTAGCTCCCCAGCAAATTAATGGTCTGATGACTCAGGGAAATGTAGAGCCAGGTTCTTAGTTGTAAAATGCGCGTAGATGGAGGAGGGAGCGCATGGAGGTCAATCTAGTTTGGCAGGACAGGCATTTTTCATAGATTAAGTATTAATTTGGCAACAATAACCTCCTAATAAAATGCCAACGTTACAGCAGTTTTATTAAAACACATCTCCAAATAAAGGCTCGGATTCTCCCGGACTCAGCTGCAGACCGCTGAGGAACCTGAGCAGAGGCGTCATTTATTAGCAGAGGCGACTCATTAGAGAGGAGGAAATTGCTGTCGGCTGGGAACTCGGTCCCGCTTCGCCTGGAAGTTTTGCCTAGGGAAGCTCAGGATCGGCCCCTCCGCCGCGCCCCTGCCCCCTCCCGCCCGCTGCCGGGAGGGGATGGCTCTCACCTCTTCCAGCGGGGAAACGGACGTGAGCCTGCGCTTGGAAATCGCTCCGCTGCCTCTAACCCAGCAGTGCCGGGGCAAGCCTGCGTGAGCAGAGCAGCGGGGTCCGCAGATGCTCAACAAATGATCGGTTAAACCCGAAACGCGGTTTCCTTCCTTTTTACTTTTTTTTTACTTTTTTCTTTTTTTTTTTCCTTTTT
>VXBZ01002120.1:0-36314 GCA_013399135.1 Heliornis fulica
TATTATTATTTTGCTTGTTTTGTGTGGGGTGTTTTGTTTGTTTAGTTTTAGTTCATGTTTTAACTGAGAACAAAGCAGTTGCTTCTCTGACCTTATCCCAGTGAAACTGTATTCAAAGTGTTTTAAGACTGCAGGGACTTATTTCTCCCTGAAAGATAATTAATATGCTCCTCTTCAGGAAAACCTACTTTGGTTTTTTAGCCATACTTCTCCTAATTAAGCTGCATATCTGCCAGTTTTCCATCACCTAAACACACAGAACTTGATGTGGTTGACAATGTCTTCCAATTTCCTTACCTGACGACTGTTGTTTTCTTGATTCAAGATTCAAGTCTGACCCTTGAATGCAGTTTTATGTGACCATTTCCCCAGTGATCGTCAATGTTATCCAATCCATCCCATTTCCCGCTTTAGTTCTCTCTATCAAGCTGCATTTTCTGCCTTCCCCGTGATTCTTTTCAGCAGTTCAGCTTGCTGCCTTCTGTTGCTCTCCCAAAGAGTTTCAGGACAGCGGCCAGCTGGCAAAGTGCCTACTCTAAGCTCTTACCATGTCATATTGCAGCATCCTTCTTTTTCACAATTGGTGGTTCAGGTCCAGAAAAGAACAGAGGACTAAAAGAGATTGCAGTGGAATCAAGAATAATGTTTCCTAATATTACTATACAAATACTCAGGGAAGCAAAACAGCAGCGTGATACCTCCTGTTAAGATCACTCTCCTTACAAAAACACGAGGAAGTACCTTCTACCATCTTTCTTATAAAGAGGAACAAGTTGGTGACTGGAAGGATAATTAAACAGCAAAAAGATCTACAGAAAGTTACCTGAATATGTGTTTGTTCACCTTCATTGACTTCAAAGACAAGAATACTGGTATTAATTCATAATCTGGTTGGAATTAAATATTTTGTGTTTTAAAGGTTAATCTCAGAGTTGCTTATTGCTGCCTTTATACTGAGGTTTGTCTGCATATGTGCTGAGCATGATTAAATGAGGCACCAGCACTCCAGTAGAGATATAGGGGTCTTTGAGTACTATCAGATGGAGTCTGGCTTTTCCTAAGTACTGACTTTTGGGTTTTCAGTGTAGGGAGTCATTGTCACCAAGGCACTGCCATTCCAACCCTTTTGTAAGTGAAGAAGTATTCTAAATCCATGAATGCAATGCTCTCTAGCAGGAAACCCCTTTCTCCACCTTCTAGTTAACCTCTAGTTAAGTATGTAGGACTTAATTATTGCATTGATGCTTTAAAACCTGAGTTGCTCATCCATATTTTTGAGCTATTGCTGTTTTGTTTTCAAATTTGGCTGAACATTAACTTCAAGCATATAGCTAGCCATCCAAACAAGTCTTTTGACTGTATTGTTAACTATGTGCTTCCTGGTCCATGCATGAAAAAATGTAATTTACTACTCCATAGCTCTCAGCTGCCCTGGAATTAGTAGAGCCTGTATTGGCTTGTGACAGTTGAAACGAATATTGTCTTGTTTTCCTGACCCCCTTACACATAAAAGAGATTGACATGGCAGAGTAATAGAAAGTGTATTGCATTAGGGTTTAGTATTAAAGATAAACAACACAAATGAAACTGAAAGCATATGGCACTCCTTGCCTTCTATGCCAGCTGATGAGCAATACATTTTGTATTATGATCCACTTTGGAGGCTTTAAACCATTAAAACCTTGCTGCTTTGTTTTGCGTGCTTGAAAGTTGCCAGTTAAACCAACTGGAGTAGCCTAATTTAGCTGATTGTGTGACTGATGTGTCAGAGCTCTGGCTTTGAATTTTCTAGTCTGGAAGGGAAAAATTGGACAAAACAAATTGAATACAACAGACTGTATCCCATAACAGTGCATTAAAGATGGAACACTGACGATGGAACTGAAATATTGTTTATGAAAAACATATAAAGGAAATACAGAAAAGCAATGAATAATTCTTATATTCAGGTAACACATTCAAGAGCTCCCAAAGTATAGCACTTCCTTATGGTTTACTAATGGAACTATTTGCTGTATTGTAGAATTTGTTATGAAAATTCAGTTAAACTGTTAACTTTATAGATACCTCTTATACTTAACATAGCAAAACAAATACTTCAGATAGCTCTACCCCACCTTATGACTACTTCGAGATCAGCACCAGGGTTGAGTGTAATGGTTTTCCTCAGTAGAGAGAAAGGACTTCAAATGTTCACAGTCATTGCTCTTGAATGGATACATTTACTCAATACAATTGTGTTAAGTAGGTAAAATAACTCAACTGGAACAAGAGTAAAAAGAAATGTCATTCAAAAATCTCACTGAGAACATAATATTTCTTAAAACTTTCCTATTTCACCCCTATCTAGATAGTCTGATATGTTATTTTTGTGGTTACCACCTTAACTGGCATACTGATGATATAGTAAGACTGACCTAGAGATTCCCAGAAGGAACAGAATACATGTGTTTGGAGAGAAAGATCTATAGCAAGTGTTCACCATTGGTTTGTATTACACTGGTTTAAAACTTTAAAATATGATTGCCTAGAATCTCCTCTTAAGCATTCAGGTATTGATTCTGCTTTTTAATGAAGTATTTGTTAATCACAGGCTTTTAAAGGTCAAAAAAATATTAGCTCAAACCACACTTTTCTTTAGATTGAGTTTCTTGGAAATATTTGATCACTTTGGTTATAAAATAAAGTCAACTTTCTCTGAGGTATTATTTATCTATTTCCATTTATGTCTTTCTTATTTTGCATCAGCCCTTTTCTTCCAGAGATACAGATCTATTAAGACAGGCCTGGCGTTGTGTGAGACAGTCTGCTCATGTTTATTTGAGACTTGAAAGCGGAGGAAAGGCAATACCTCTTTGCATATTTTCTTTTAACTTTCCTGTGATTAAATGTGTTGTGTCAGGTAAGTGATAGCCTGATTGAAGGCTCAGCTCTTTGCTGTTGGGAAATAACTATAGTACTGTCTGTATGTAGGAGAGTGGCCTCAACAAAGCAGAATGACTCAAGGGCAAAGGCTTATGGTAGTGATGGAGCAGGTTCTGGAGAGGCCAGAGGGATAAAAGGAATCAGCAAAATGTCTGGATGCCAGGATGGATATAGCTGTGTGATGCCCTGGGCTTAAAGAGTCTTTTTCCCCCTCTTCCTTATGTCTTCATATCAGGCCACGTAATCTGATCTCATCAGGGGTCTTGTACCTCTTTTGGTGACTCTCCATGCTATGGGTTGGTGATTGGATTTTTAGCTTCATACAACTTTGTTGAGGCACTCCTTGTGCATTTAGACTGTACTGAAGGAAATTTACAGGAGCAGAGGTTGAGCAGTCAGTTGTGTTGTTCTTTTTGTAGCTAGACCAAAATATTTAAGCATATTTATTGTACTTTTGACAATGTCAAAAGTGTTTCACTATCTCTCATTTCTGCCCAGTCACTTAAATTATTAGATTATGTATTTCTGCTTCCAAATTCAATAACGTTAGCTATATAGTAAAAGAGGTGTGTTCTTCCCACTGAATCTGTCTCTTGCTCTGCCTTCCTATTCCTAAAATAATTTTAGTAAGTGGCATCACATTGGTCATTCACTTAAGTGGTGTTGCTTCTCAGAATTTGCTAAGTGACAAGGCTTTTGGATTGCCAGTCTTGGATCATAGAAAATTGAATTGGTTGAAAGTGGAATACTGTAGCTGAATCAGAAAAAATGAAGTTAATAACAGTGCCAAAGTAGACAAACTTTTTTGTCTCACTCAGCATCTTTCTGAATAAATCTTATGCAGAAAGTTGAGAAGCAGAATAAATTGGTACATTAACGTTTAGTTTGCATGCCTATCTAAATTCAATCTCTTAATAAAATACAGTTATTGATTATTACATTTCTAATTTGCCTCAAGGCTCTTCTACACAATTATGGGAGAGAAACAAAACATAAAGGAATTTTCCTGTGGAAAACTATTCAAAAAATGAAAATAGAACATAAAGCAGAGTTAAATTTATGTCATCCAGCTCTACATCTACCAGAGAGCTTTAGCACATACAAAGTTTTATGAAAATTAAACTGTTTAGACAGCTAAACTGAAAGTATAAAAATGTAAAACTGTGTACTAAAAGTAATAGATAGTAAAAGCTAACATATATTTGGCTTATGAGACTGCCAAGTTCAGGATAGCTAAACACGTAAAGCTAGAGTGGAAAATTCTGACTTGAAGGGCTTTTCCTTTCATTCTGAACAACCACTAACTTGAAAAAGATTTAGGTTTGGATTTGACTCTGTTTTCTTCCTCTCAAGTCTCTCTCTGGATGTTCAGTTTAATATTGTGATTAGGGTGCTTCACAAGTAAAAGCAGTTATCTAATGGAGGTTTTGTTAATCACAAAGCAAGTTGATTTCCTCAAGAGAAGCAAATTAATGAAATGTCTAGACTAACAAATGTCTAGACCTGACTGTTTATTTGTGGTCTGACAGATACCTGGTACATAAAGGTATTATACTGTGATGACATTGTGCACCCTAGTAGTAGCTCAGATAGCTTCTTAGGCTATATGGTTTACTGGACAAAACTAAAGAGATGCTGCTAATCATTTATTCCTCTCATGTTTACTATTCAGTTAGCAATGTTATTAACCAATTTAAAATCTAGAACAAATAGTTATTGGCTGATAGGAGAATATATATTAAACTGAAGGTAGAATGCAGCTAATGAATGTTGTATAACCATTATGCTGTGCTGCTTGTCTGGTTCAAAAAACTAAGTGGCTTTTTTTGTTCATTTGGCTTCGTACCTATCGCCAGTGGAATGGAGCACCAGTTATGTGTTAGACTACCTGGAGTGTCAGCAACAGCTGAGCACAAGGAGGGTGCTGGGAAGAGAAGCCAGTATCTTTTAAATGAGGATAGTGTGAATTTCTGGGTGATGTGGTCCCACTCTGAAAAATCTAGAATCTTAGACAGGGAACTTAGACTTTAGTCTCCACTGTTGTCACCAATTAGAAGGCAACAGGACTAAATGATGCTGTAGGACTCATTCTGGTGGTGGTGAAGTAGTAGTCTTAAATATTTAAGCACATTTTCATTTCTGAGAAGAGGTTACCATGGCTAAAGCATCGCTACAGATTTTAATATGCTTCTGTCTAACAAGATTTTATGCTGTATATTCTGTAACGGTGAGCATGATGAGAATTTAATGCAACAAGTCAATACAGCAAAGGATTTTCTTCCAGAAATAACTGAATTAGAAAACCTTGTGGCATAATAGTGAATATATTTCCTGATGCAGAGAGATACCTCATTATTTATTTGACCTTTCAAAATTCTAGTTATTTAAAATTTAATGTAAACTTTAAGAGATGTACTCATATATGGAAAATATAATGAGCTCTAGTAATAACTCTAAAACTCAAGGGAACTTTTTAAGTATGGAACATACCTCTTAAACTCTGATGACCTTTAAAACTTGAAGAAGCATTTCAAGTGAGCACACTAAAAATACTGCTATGAGGTACTAGTGGGGTTGATGGCTGAAATTAATCTGATGATAATTTATGAGTGCAAATTTGGAAAAAGAAATAACATTATTAAAATGTTTGGAGTTTTTTAAGTTCCTTGCATGAAACCTTTAATTTGGGAAGTTTGGGTTTGTTGGGTTTTTTTTTTTTGTTTGGTTGCTTGGTTTGGGTTTTTAGTACAATGGCTGCAGGACTCCTTTGGGCCACAGGAGCAGACTTTTCATTTGTCTTGTGTTGCATGCATGTGCTATTAGCTATACTCTGCTTTTCATATGAAAATGATAGCAATTATGGCTCTATACAAGTAATAGAAGAGACTTTAGGGCTGTCAGAGCAAGATTTGTTGTTCAATCAGATATTCCATATCTTCTCCAGTGAAGAAGCAGTGTTCTGTCTGTCATTTGTCTTCGTGGCTGAATGCAGCCCGTGGCATGTGCTGTTTTACAGCGTGACAAAGGTAAACAGCCAGATGGTAGTCTTTTGGGCAATTCCAGTGATGCCATGTGAGTAGCCTACTTTCTAAATTAGTTCAGAATGAAATGCTACTATGAGTCTTATTCTTCTGCTATAATTTACTGGTTTAAATATGAACATTTATGTGTATTGGCTCTTCTTCATCCATTAGAAGGACTTGTATGATTTTTCTGCACCGAGTAAAATGATCTTTTCCTGCACCAGGAAAAAAGTTTCCCTGAATTTCCTTCTGAAATTGAAGTGTGGACAGATTTAGGCAGTTACAGCACATGTCACACTCATCACTTTTGGGGTCTGGGAAGCAGCTTTATGATCTATGGTGAATTATCTCTGAGAGTCTGACCTTTTAAAACTTGCTTTCCACTGGCTGACTAGTCAGCAAGATGGGAAAGTCTCTGTATACCTTGGCTATATCCAGTTCAGTGTTTGGTCAGCCAGTAGGTTCAAATAATTATAAAATTTACCTTATAAAAATGCATGGTATGATTGAGCTACCTCCCTTTCTCTCTTACAAAGTTAAATTTACCCTTCTAAACCATTACAAAATATCTATACTCTGCACTAAACCTTTATAATCCAGAACTGTGTATATAATTCCCATAACATGTTGGTCACCCCTCCTTATTGGTTTTTTATAGTGTACAACTCATGTCATGTTTCCTCTCTTGTAATTTTGTAAGTTATTGCTAGTATTAAAAGCCTCAAACAGCTGTTGTTGTTTTCCTTTTACGGCGTTAAACCCTATGCAAATATAGAATGAGGGATAGCGTTTGAGCTCCAAATATCCCAACCAAAGCAGATGTAGGAGTAGGCACTTGTTGCAGATTACTTACCTGTTCAGCATCACTGTATCCCAGTTTGTTCTCTATTTTATTATTATCAGAAGGTCCAACCCTCTTCATGCTGGGACTGACCCGGAGAACTGGGAGCAGAGGGATGTAAGCCAAGATGTGCTGCTCTGATGCACTACCACAGGCAGATGGCCTTTAGGAGAGTAACCCTATAAGCTTTACAGCTGCTGCTGTGGCTTTTGGCAGGTTGGAAGGGAAGACAGCTCTTGCAGGAACCATTCTTACCATCACATGTGACCTCTGCCAGCTGGCATCACCACGGAGGCATTAAGACTAAATTTAGAGAAAATGGTTATTGTGGTATGAACTTCTGGTCTTTTGCAGTACTTGTGGGAAAGTCAGGTTAGACTGGAAGTAAGTTGACAGTGAAAAATAATTTTCTGGAAGATTTTAGAATTAAAGAGCTGCATTGTCTACGTGATACACTTTTTTACTGTGCTTTATTAAGGACCATTTATTCACTCTTCTTTTCTGAACAAGGTCAAATCCAAAAGTTCTGTCTCTCCAAACGTCTGGACATTGGGATATCCTTCTTCCATTCGGATTCCTTTGTTAGCTCAGGTTTCAGATAGCTGTAAACCTGGTAACTGCTTCAGGGCTTATTCTGCAGAGGATTAAAGTGTAGTACAGTTACTTGAAGTTGATATGTATCTTGGCAGGTGGGTATTTGGCAAGGACATAGAAAGGAAAACATAATTCTCCTCCAATCTCTGTTCCCTCTCTAACCTGGATCTGGATAGTTGTTTCTTCATCAAAGGAATCTTAATTTCTTTAAGTGAAAAAATTAAGACAAAGATGGTTGTGTATAGAAGTGAAAGACATTAATTAGAAGAGGATAAAAAAATCTGCTCCATGTAGCTTAAAATAATTGGAAAGATAAGTTTGTTTAGGAAACATTCTTCTAACAATTTTACATCTAATAACTGTAAAATCAATCATTAGATGCAATAAAAGCTCTGGGAATGGTTTCAAAATGAATGACGAATGAAATGAGAATTCAAAAATAAATAATATTTTGTCAGGAAATGCTAAAAAAATGTTTTATATGTAATGATTAGTTTTACCTTAATTATATCAAAATATAAGCCATTCAAATTAGTGTGTATTTGAGTGGAAAATAATTGCATTTTAAATTTCATTGAAGAGACCTGGCAAACAAGACAGTAATTAAAAGCAGTTATCACATAAACAAAAAGCATTAAAGCCCATACACTATGGATTTTTTTGTTCCTGGAGTTGAAAGCAAGCTAGGCAGAGTAATGGTTGAGATTTATCCTAGATTAGCTGAAACGGGACTGAAAATTAAAAATGTACCTATTGTAACTGCAATATAAAAATAGTCAGAGATTTCAATGTCACTGTCAAGGTGAATTCCTCAAGGTGTGACACAGCTGTATTTTTTTACTCTGTCTGGAATAATTATTTTCCAAAATTAGGTAATTTTACTCTAGTACCGTCCATATAATGCAGTCTTTTAGTTCTATATTTCACTGTATTTTTATTTTGTTCTCTTGTTCTGCCTTACCTTTCCCTAAATTTTTTATTCTACCAGTCTGTTTTCCTGATATTTTTTTTCTTTTTATTTAATCAGAATCAAAATTATCATAAACAGTGCTATTCTGTATTCAGGAAATTCAATATTCCTTTGCGATCCTCAACCCTCCCTTCCTTTCAAGCATATAAGTGTTTTGCAAACATAATGAAGGTCAAAACCTGAGTTCCGATTATTCTTTTATTTTTATTTTTTTCACTCCTTCCATTTTTGCTGGAAAGATTCCTGTTAACTTTAATGGAAATAAGGATATTAAAATGAGCTTTCTTTTATAAACTTGTGTATGTGCATATGTATGTGTGTATGTATATATGCAGTTCCTATCTTGACACAGTCACTACCTCAAAAAGTTCTCAGTCTATAGAAAAGACTAAAAAAAGGGTGCTATTACTCTCGTGTTATTAATGGGGAGCATAGAAAAAGCTCTTACACAAGGTTGTGGCAGAGCTAGGAGTGCAAGACCAATTATTTGGAACTCAATTCTGAAACGGTACACTCCCAAGCAGCCTTCTTTCAGGCCACTGACCTTGAAAACCAAACACCTCTCTGAAATAACTTGTTTACAGAATTCAGGATTATACCTTCATTTGAGGTGCCCCCAATGAACTTCTTAAGCTACTGTGTGCAGGGAGAGTGGCAGTTTCCTTGAAATGATAATAAATAGTTTTATTATGTTGAATAAAATGAGCAAGATGCAGTGTACAGCTAGATCTATACTTTTCTCATTGAAGATCATTTTTTCTCTCTCTCTGACCTACAGCAGAAATGTGGAGGTGTTTGTACCACATCATTTGAGAGCTGAAGTGAAAACTCCTGTGTATCATACTGTGGTAAGTCCCACTTTTTGCGCTCTTATTGTTTTTACCACTTGGGAAATGAAAAGACATAGTGAATAGATATAGTGAAACTAATGCTTTTTCAGGTTGCACACTGAATAAGATTTTTCTTCTGAATTAATGATTAAAAAAAAAAAGTCTTTTATATCTGTGTTCAGCTATAAAGGTTGCTACTTTTTAATGCTGCGTGATGTCTGAATTTTTTTCATGAGTTGGATCCAATTTCTTTGGGACTGGTATAAGCTTTTGCCTTGAGAACATTGAAGGGTCTTATTCTTGTTGAGTCTGATGACTCTTATTGATTTGATGTCCTCTAGAAATCTCTTCAGAGGAAAACACTCTCCTTACAGAGGTAGATTAACTGTTTGACCTTTAAGAACTGCATGAAAATCAACTCTCTTTTAAATGCAAAAATGTCACCTGGTAATAAAAGGGACTTCTTAATGTGTTTGGAAGAAAGCTGAAGTTTTTCTTAGGATTGTTGCTAGAGCTTCTCTCTGTATTCTGCAGCTTGCCTTGTGGCAGATTGTTTCATTATCCAGCAGTATCATTAATCTTTTTTATTATCACCTTAAAAATAAACAATGATTTTGTTGTATTTGACACAAGTAGTGTATTTTAATTTTGTAGGCTTGTATTATTGACTTAGAAAAACCAGGCAACATTTCAGCTTGAAATACTGACTTACAAATCTGAAAATGCTATTGAGATGTGTGGAAATGGCATCTGTTGTGCATATTAAAGAAAGTATGTGATTTTTATGTCTTCCACGTGGAGCTTAGCATTAACTAGGAAAGCTGATATTAATTAATTTGAGAAATAATGATTTGTCATTCATTTTTCTTTCATGAAGCTTGTTATGCTCTTCTGTGGGCCATACTGAAAGCAGGCCTCTTTAAGGAACCAAAGGCAAAATCCCGAGTTGTATGGTAGAGTTAATTTCAGTAAACTTTGTGATTTATTTCTTTATTTTACAACTTCTCAGAATTTTGCTTTCCCTCCTTGCATCTAACAGTTAAAGGTAATAATGTTGATGAGTATGGATGAATTCAGACTTTTTAATGGGATATAGAGATAATTTTCTAAATTATGCTGCATAGAAACATGGGCTGGTAACAGTTTATTGGCATTTATTTCTTCTGGTACTATGATTTGAAGTTAATGGAGCATTTATATCCCTATGAAGTGAATTTACTTCCATGAAGAACTCTTTGTGTTCATTGTGTTCATTGAACTTTTGGCCACTGGAATAAAGTGCAGTTTCATTGGCGTTCAGAGCTAAGGAGACATGGAAATCCTGAAAAAACAACAAACCAAAACAAAAGCCAACATACAAATCTGTCTGCTACAGATGATGTCACAGATACAGTTGGGCTCTTTAGGGGTTTGAAAAGCATAACAGCAACAGAGCGGAACAGAATTAGAGAATAAAATCCATCTAGAAAGTTTTTAGGGGAAATTCTGTAGGTGTGTCTCTTATTTCTTGAATAATACTTTCAGCTGTTCTGTATTCTGTCAGTTGTGGTACTTCATGTGATAAACTGATATGCATAAGTAAGCAGAAAATGATTTAAAATAAATGTGCATACTAGTAACCAGAATTACTCGAGAAACAACAGGTACAGAAAATTTGTAGTGACTGCTATTTAATTTGGAGACTGCAACATTATTTTTTGTTTCACAGACTTGGCCTAGATTCATTAAGCACTAATAGCACGTTGATGAAATTTATACTACTATTACTATAATTTGAAGGCTACTTATTTAGCATTTGCTTTTCTTAGTAGATGGGTCTTTTTCTCCTTTTAGCTGAAAATGAAGCATTTACAGAACAATATGTGTAATAAATGTATTTATTTTAAACTGGTTTCCTTAAAGTGTCTTCCTATTTTTAGCTGCGCTCAAATATGATTACTAAAGAAAAGAGGTTCTGGAGACTAGATTTCTGTAAGAGCTTAGGGTAAAAGCATCATATTTTCTTGCTCTTCCTTGGATTTCATCCAAAGCCAGTTCTGTTTAATCTGCCTGCTGCTGCTCTGGAAGTGACATCTGTTCAAATTTACACTCTTTATCATGGCTGACATGTTGTTTGTGTGTCTGTTTACCCCAAGCCCTTTTTCCAACTGCCTCTTGCAGATAATTTGTGATTTTTTTCCTTCAGTCTATCACGGGTTGCTAGGCATTGAATTGCTGCATATGGAGCTTTGCTATTATTTTTTATTTCTTTTCCTCAGCTTTGCAATTATGTTTTGAAGAAGAAATGAGAAGTCTAGATGCAACATGTATATCAAGAAATATGCTGAGGAAGGGTAGATGAGAAGGGAAGGTGTGTGTGTGGGGGGATGTGGCACATAGGAAATATGTATATATGATAACTTGATATCTAGTAAAGTGTGGGCTACAATAAACTTTTTTTTTAAATAAATATCACTTTGTAATTTTAGTTACCAAAGTAGTTTTAGGCCGAACAATTAAATCCAGACCATATTGTTCTGACATCCAGTTCATATTAACTTATATGTAGATAAAATATTTTCTACTGTAAAAAATAAACAATAATGAATTTAACCTTAAAAGCTCCAAGATGGCCTTTCAGTCAAAATTCTTATTAAAAAAAATATTTAGTCTGAATACTTGAATATTCCTTGAAATTTGGCTATAGATTGACATTCCTTTAAGTTTTTTCCCAAAGTTTTGCTACCATGAAATTACTGTTTAAAATCTAAATCAAATATGAGATTCTCATTTGATCACCCCAGGAGTGAAATTTAAGGTAAATGAGTCATCTCAAACCTGTCATCTTTATGTACATGAGGAGAAGAATCTTTGTGAAACAGCACAATTTCAAAACATTTTTACTAGCTAGCATACATGCTGAAGTTTTTGTAGCTGTGGAGCACTGCAGTATGAATAAGCTACTGGAATTGGTGGGGGAGGGACTCAAGAAGTTCACAAAGAAAAAAAAATTATTCACTGTGGTATGTACCGAAGAATGTCAAGTGCTCAAATGTACAAAAATAATTTAAATTAAAAACTGATGTAATTTCAAAATATCAAAGAATGATAAATTAATAAATCAGCACAATGTTCAAATATTTGGAGCTGAAATATGTATCAAAAATACCTAGAAATATTCAAATATATTAATTTATTGGTATTTAGTGCTATGGAAATGATCACAAACGTTTTCCACATCCTAAAGCAGTACACTCTCAAGCTGGGTTATTCTCTTTTCCTTTTTATTTTGACTTCTTTAATTATGTGTTTATCATTGGGACAAGTAAAAGCTAGTATTTAGTATTTTGCACAGATGATGGATGAAACCTCTTTAGTTATAAATCACTTTTTAAAAGAAAATTGTGCTATTTTTGCCAAAAAGAAATAATCTAAAAAAACCTGTTTTCTCATGCCTTGTCCTATTGTCCTAAAGTTTCGGTCTTAATGTAAAAATGGGGTCTGAAGTATATCTGGAAATTGGGATATGGGCTCACTAACTCTTAAAGGAACCCTGTGAAGACAGTAAGCTGGGGAGACAGCCCTGCACAGACCATAGTAACCAGACACCCTGCATGCAGAGAGCGGCACATAGGCGCAAATTGCCCCCACACAGCTTGCCTTGCTCTTTTAACATACGTCTGTATTGATCCCATCCCATGCCTTGCAACATGTGCCTGCTGGCTGACTTGCTAACAAATCCGAGCTGACACACCTTTGAGCCAAATATGCACAGCTGCATGGTCCATCTGTAGCTTACTGCATGGCAAAAGACTAGTTGAGAGAGACAGTGAAAATATACCACGTTGATAGAAATCATATTCTTGTCATCATGGTCTCTTCTTTTCCAGTGCTACTGTTCATCCTTCTGTGTACTTAAAACAGTGCTCTTATGATACACTTCTCTCACATGGGAAACGTTTTTTTCTTAATCACTTCACAGATTTCTAACTTCGGTTTGTGATTTGTAGGGAAATTCTGTTGTTTGCCATGGTTGGACTCTTGCATTTATTTCTGTGTAGCGGTTGCTGTCTGCTAGTGCAAAACGGAAACATCTTTGAAGGTGTAATGCTGAAAATCACTATTGGCCATAATTTCTGTATCTTCTTGTGTTAATGAACTCTCTGAGATTAGTATTGGAGAGTTCAGTCTGACATTTCCAATAATTCTTGAGAAACCTCAAGAAGGACATTGCTAAGGCAAAGGTGTTTCTTAACGTTTTCTGGAACACTTCCATTGGAGTTTCTCTAATGGAGAACACTGTGGAGAGCTTCCATTTCCAGAAGAAGTTAAAAATAGGGAACACAAATGATCTTCCATAGTTGTTTTAGCACATTTTATGCACAACATGCATGCCTAAATTCAGACATGACCTGCAAAATACTGAATGCCAGAGATCAGAAAATCATCAGGTGATATTGAAAATGGATAGTCAAGCAATATGAAAACAGGAATAAAAATTTTGTCGTTGGCCTATAATTTTTTTCCATTGATATAAGAGATTTTTGTTGTTGTTATTGCAAATCTGTGACTGCTTTGCTAGGGGTAGTATGTCACCACCTCAGATAAGGTCAGTATTTGCTTTTCTTGTCTCTTTTCATCTATCCACACATTGCACGTTTTTATCATATGCTCATCATAATGACAGTTATTTCCACATGCTGTTCCTTGCAAGCCCCACCAAATTTATGTTAACTGACACTTAGATATTTGAAATTTACCCTTTTACTGTATATTAGGTTTACCATGTATATTCTGTTATGTCTGTTGAGTGCTCAGCTGAGGATGGATGTAAAATTCTTGCAAGACCAGTGTACAGCAACTAATGAATTGTTGATGTTTACATAGTGTGACTATTTGATGGATTTTAGTATGTGAAAATTTACTCTCTCATAAGTGGGATTTGAAGAACATTATGAAAGCAGAGGTTGTGTTCTTCGCCTATTGCTCTATTTGCATTTTCAAAACAGTAGGATGACAAAACAGGGACATTCTGGTTATTATAGCTGGCTGGGAAATATCTAGCCTTGCTTTGGGCTGTTTTAATAGAAACCAGTGAATAAGCCACAGCTAAGCTTGCTGTTTGACTTGTATTGGTATTTAGCTGTGACTTTGGTCTTATTTCACTGGGCATCCGTCCTCTAGATATCTAGACAAGTAGATATGTTCACACTAGAAATTCAAACCTGTGTTGGTAGTTTCGATGCCAGTAATCATTAGAGCTGTCTGCAAGAATTAATTCTTAGCACAACCACTCTGTCTCCTTTCAGAAGCCAGATGGATTGTAAGCAGAGGAGTTTTGCTGGAACATATTTTTAATAGCTCAAATATAAAGGTTTCTATCCAGAATAACTCCTTCAAGTCAAAACAGCTAATATGCAACTAGCCATCAATAAACCAGTGAGATGGAAATGGAAACGTTGAGACTAGATACAATTCCCTGTAGCACGTTTCTCTCTTTTCCTACTAAAATTGATTTGCTGTTTACCAAACAGATTATCTAGAAACAATACTGCATGTCAGTTTTATGAAATAAGTGTGTGGGTTTTAGCATACATCAATTAGAGAATAATACAGATATCTCACTTCTCTACTGCTTCAAAAACCTGCTGTCTGAATACCTAATGAAGTCCTATTTTATCAATATATGGATTTAATCACTTTTTCTCTTTTTGCATGGCAAGCATTTGTAGTATACCTGCAAGTTAAATTTCTTGATTATTTTCTTACTCTTTTTATTATTTTTCTGAAATGGAGTGTAGCACTGGAAGACAGCATGAGTGAGTGGATGCATTACAAGGCAGAAAATAATGTTGAATGCAAACCACATGTATAAGTAATTACATTGATTACTACTCGCTTTTGCTCCTCCTTTTGCTGTATATTGTCCTTTATATAGCACTGATATTGTATTAGTCCTTATTAGAGTCATTTGCCTTTTAAGATGACTCTTAGATTAGAATGAATATACATGTATATCACATTGTACAGCATGGCATGGACAGATTTTTATCTTATGCAATTACAGCAGCTTCATATTAGCAGTTCTGTATTACTAATTAAATGGAAATTCTTCCTATCAGATCTTCCAGATGAGCTGCTTGTGGTGTACAAACAGGAGCTGACATCTTCAATTTTGCTTTTGCAGTGTGGAAAAATAATTTGTCTTGATCATTCTATGTTATTTGACAGAAAATTCTGGATCATATTGCCATCAGCACTGATACGGGGTCAAAGACAGCTTGTAAGAAAATGTTACCAGTTTACTAAGCAAAACTTACACACACACACACATACATTATCAATATAAATATTTCAGAGTTGCTAAGGAATAATCTTCTCAGTCTGAAAAAACACCCCACCAATGATACAGAAAATTTACTATCAGTGGACATGTAAAATAGATATTTGCAATAATAGTTTGTTTCAAATCATTGCTTACTTTCTCTTGTTTTACAGAGGTATCTGAGATACCACTGTTTTCACCTCTGTGGAGAAGGGCAATCAACTGTAGTCCCTTACTTAGGAAAATGTAGCTTTATTAATCTGTCTTGCAATGTTTAATTTCCCTAACATTAAAAAGTAAGCTGTTAGCATAAAAGGAATGCAAATATCTCACATCAAATCTGCTGTGCTCCCCTCACCAGCACCACAAAACCAGCAGGAGATTCCCCTTGGCCTACAGCAACCTGCTGCCATTGCGCCTTCCTAAGGCTTCGCTGAGCAGCCAAAGGCGGACAGGCTCAGTTAACCATTAATGACAAATGCTCTGAGGGGAAAAAAAGCCATAAAACTTCTTTTTAAGCTTTAAGAGGAACTCGGTGCTCACCTTCGCCCTGGTAGAATTGTTCGGTAATGCCGCTCAGTGTATCACAGTAGGCAGTGTTAGAACAAAGCTGTGTTTACCGAGGAGAGGCCGGACTCCATGATGCTCATCAGACGGAATGAGCCCCCATTACCTTGGCTTTGGGATTGTTTCTACGTGGAACATGTGCAAGCTGGCCCAGGCTGGTATGACAACTCGTTTAGTGCTTGGCTAATGAGACTTTTCAGTGCTTATGCTTTTCTTTTCTGAAGCAATCCATTTTATTTACCTTTGGTCTTACTAATGGCTCAGAACATTTCTTCTCAAGTATTATGGGTGAAGATTAAGTACGTACAAAATGATGACTCAGAAGTTTGTTTTCATGGTGTCCTCTTTTAATTTCCTGGTTAAATGAGAGGATGTAAGACCTGAACCTGTGGTGTGGCAAATGCCACTTGCATTGACATAGCTGGAAACTAGTCTCCTCCATACATAAACAAATACAAGTTTACTGTGTTCTGGTCAGATGAATTTGTGATCAATTTTTTTTTTTTCTCCTGCTGAAGTTTATCTGAAGAAATGTATTATGTGATAGACATGTTAGAGTGAACAAGCAAACCATAATCGCCTCTGGTAGCTCTTAGTTGAATAGATGTTAGCAAAAACTAATTTTTTTTTTCTAAATTATGCCATCTATTGTAGGACAGTTGCTAAGATTACATATTCCAACCTCAAATTCTACCTACAAATAAAAATATACCCTCTAGAACTTGAGACATACCTGTTACTTCCTTATTTTTCCATGAGATCAAGTTGCACATACTGCCACACTAAAATTCCATTCAAGCATTGAAAGCTATGAGAATAGTGATTGATTCAGACTCAATTTTTAGTCATTAAACAGTATTTTGAAAGATTCTCCCCCACACCAAACTTTTTCCATTCACATAGAGGTGAAATTTAAATAATGATGCTCTCTCTGTTCTGAATAACCTTCCAATTATTTTTTCTAAAATGTTGTTAAAACATTAATTTCATGGAATTTTGTTTATATTAGGGCCTTCTAGGAGAAGGTGAAATTCTGAGGGATACCAGTTCTATTTCTGGGAGAAACAGAACCACACATATTATGTCACACACCCTTAGTGTATTTTCAGTGACCAAATGATATAAACTCCTTTGGTGAGGCACTATTAGTTTCCACTGTTCCCTTATAGTTTCCACTGTTACATTTTTTATGGTATGTTTAGCTTTTCAAGATTAAAGGTAGTCTTTTTCATCTTTCTGTCATATCTTCCTAAGCAGAGGGGAAATTGGAGCAGACACTTTTAATAACTTAACATAGAGTAAGGAAGCGAGGCACAGGCAGAATATAAAAAAGCAATCTAAAATTCAGCACCTTAAGTGCCTGGAGCCTGAAAATGACTAAGATGTTATAACTTAATAATATCTTTTTAGAATCATATTTTGGGCAAAAAAGAAGGGAGGAAATGCAACTCAAGATTTGTGATAGAGTTTATTGCTCTGTGGAGGATAGTCTGTTACTTAGCCATTACAATGATCTCTGCATAGAAGTAAAAGTAAATCTACATTAGGATTTCTGGATTATTTAGATTATGATATATTAGATCAATAATTAAAAGATATTTTGTCTTGTTGTTAACATTTTTCCAATATCGTAAACATCAATAATGAATATTTAAAAGGATAAAAAAAAAAGATGCACTTGCCTAAGTTTAAAATACTATTATAGCTATGTAGAAACTGACAATATTAATACCTCCTGGTGATTTTTTTTTAATTGTTTTTGTGTCAAAATGTTTTACCCAGCCCTGGTGTCACCCAAGCTGGTTGCCTAAGTAAAGCGGTTTGAGCAGGCCTCATAGGGAGACTTAGTGTTACACTTTGCTTTGTTTGGCCTGCATCAGAGATAATTTATACAGGAAAGGTAGTTTCAATTACTGTTGAACTTAGAGAAGCAACCACTGAAAAAAAGAAAAAACTAACAAAAACTGACGTCACACGCAAAAAAAAACCAAAACAAAATAATTCCCCAAAGCCAAAGCCTGTAGAAGAACTGAAAGTACTCACAAATTCATGTTAATTTTTTTCACTTTTAATCGAAAGGGAAAAGAATACAAAATATCAAAATATTTCTTTTTTTCCCATAGAAGTGAACTGCTTCTTCATAGCTTAATTTATATTTACAATGAAAATTTATACATATGTTTTGTTCCTGTCCTCTGAAATGTTACTATTAAAATCCCAAATATTTCAATGTAGCACAAAATATAGTTTTCCTTCTTGTGATGGTTTTTCTGTTATATCATTTGTAGTTAAAATATATTTAAGAAGACTTTTGGAATACTGTGTGAAGGAGTATATATTTCAACTTTCATTTCTTAGGAAAAAAACCATTATTTCTAAAAATATATGAAATAATATCACTTTACCTGGTTCTCTCGAGTAGACATATAATGGAAATAATCTAGAATGGTAACTTAAAACACCATAAATCATCATTTCAAAAGTTACAACAATACTATGTGTTTAAATGTAAGAATATATTGACCTCATTATGTGTTTAATGATAGTAATGTTCAAAGAAAATGAATTATCCAAGATATGAATTTCATATGCATATAGAAAATTAAGTGAGGTACAGAAATATTATTACATTAAAAGCTTTGGAATGCACTAGGAAAAATTGAAAAACACACTGAAAAATAATTTTCCTACCATTAATGACACTAATAAATTTGAAGACCTTATTCCATTTAATCTAAAACTTCATGGCTGTGCTAAACTAGAAATATTTTTAAATACACATTTTAAAATAATGATTGTATAAGATGAATTAAAACTTTATGATTAAAAAGAACTTTAGCCCTTTCATTTAACTTTAGAAGTTGAAACCTTTGATAATGCTAAAGAGATATTTTAGGACTTTATAGGTTAATGAACTTTAGTTGAGATTATTTTAATTCTTGCATATTAAAAGTACCTAAATCTAACCTGACTTGAACTATTTATTATGAATTCAGATGTTACATGTTTCTTTGCTGTTCCACACAGTCTTTTGAGTATTTGTTGAGAGTGTACATGTGTAGTTTTGGATATGATAAGATTAAGTCATTTCTAAAATCTCATTCACCTTAAGGTGTCTGCCCAAGGCCTGAACTTAAAACCATGGAAACTGTGTTGACTATTTCTGTCATCCTAAGCAGAAGTTTATTAAGTCCTGAGAGTATTACTAATTGTTAATCGATTTCAATTTTGCTTGATTAATTTCATTTTTCAGTAGGTACCCTATTCCTTTCCTCTTCCTTTTACTTTGCAAATGTATTTTTAATTTGCAATATCGACCATGTTAAACTGTCTTCATAATATAAGCAGTTAATACCTCACAGTTTCCTCAATAAATCAATCAAACCATCTATCCTGCTTATTTTATATTATGTAGCCATTTGCTTTAGTTTAAACAACTAATTTAATTAACTGGAAGCCATTTGTTCATGTTCCCTGCTGCTGCAGAGCACAGAGTGAAGCCAGTGCACAGGAGAGATGCACACATCGAACTGTAGAGTGCAGAGGACGTAAGTGAGACTCAAGGTATTTTAGGACTCTGTAATGCAGTTGCCATCAGACTGCGGAGTTCTCTGTAAAGGAGTTGTGCATTACTGCCTATTTCCTTTCATGAATGCTCAGTCCAGGGCAGATATAAAGGGTCCAAGTATAAACTATGAACTGGTGATTTCTGGACTTGTGACTGTACCAAATTGCAGTGTTGCAAACTGGAGTTGACCTAGTCATGACTGTGACATTTCTGAGTCCTCTCTTTGGATGTCACAGCGTGGGAGTGGCTGGGAGTGATGTTTGCATACTTAATTTCTAAATAAAAAAAGCCCTGATTCTGTGATGTTTAGTAGATCTTCAGTTATTCACTTGTAGAGCAGCTTCTTCCAAACTGAGAAACCTTTTGACTGCACTCTTCTTAAAAGTCTTAGTTTTACATTGCATTAAACTCAAAACTCAAGTGTAAAAAAAAAATAAAAATATTGAGGAAAACCGTAAATAATGGAGAAGGCTGAAAGGCCCAAATCTTTCCAGTGGTGCTTTGGTGGTTTGCCTTTCTGTTCAGCTATTCTGTTGCCTGGGAAGTATTTGATTTAACACGTAACTCACATGGTCTCTGGATGCAGTTGTATTGCCATCACCTGTCTCTGGTGTCTTGTCCCCCCGACTTTGCAAATTCACTCTGTCTGATCTCACTAGACACGAGTTGTACAGAGTATAAGTGAAGCTAACTGAATGCTAATCCTCTTTTGTTTGATCTCTTTTAAAACTGCAGCTCCGTTCATCACACTCAATAGTGTCACAGTTACTGTCCCAGTAAGATTAATTTTTTATTCTGCTTTCAAGAGTGTTCTCCAGTCCCATTGCAGATAAATGGAAAACAATTTGATATCCAACTTAATGCTTCTACATGAGCATTATATTCCTGTCCAATCAGTCTTTACCCTACCGTTTTTACAACTGACAGCAATATCATAAATGAAAGACTTTTTTTCAGTTTGTCTGTTTTATGTCTGATTGCTTCCCACAGCAAGGGGAAGGAAATGTTTGGAAAGAAATGTGTTTGTAAAATCACAGAAATTGGCAGAATGACTCAAGGGCAGATGTAGTGTTTGAAACTACTTTTAATTCTCTTTTTAACTGACTAGATGTAAATGTGAAAATGTCTCATTAAAGAAAAGCACAGTAAGTCGTTAGCAAAAAAAGCAGCAGACTCCAGACTCGCTTACTCCTCCCGTTGTTTCTTATGTTCTTGTTATTCTTTGTCTTTCTTGTTGTGATGAGTACAGAAATGAATGGCCTAATTAAAGCTGAAACTGTGTGAAGTTTCCAGGAATGTGTTCCTACACAATCTGTAATGTTGTTAGAAGTTGCTAATGTAGTAATATTTATCTAAGATAAAGGCCATTTTGGTTTTAAGTTTTAGCATGATGTCATGTGACTAATACAGCATGTAATGTTGTACTTCCTAAAGCTTTAAGGCCTCCACTGTGCCAGGAGTACTTAGAAATTTTTGAATATTTTTCAGTCCTATGGCTTATGGAGAAATTGTCTAGTTTGGGCCAGTAAATGCAAAACAGTACATGTCTTCAGTGATGCAGTTAGCATTTATTTTGGATTCCATAGACAGAAAAATGAAAATAATTTCTTTTTATGTAATGACTGGAAACCATTGGAAAAGGAAAGGAGTCTTTATCCTTGGAAAATTTCCACTTCTCAATGAGAAGTCCAAATCTGTCAAACAATTCTCTGGCACAAAACTTTGGAGATATTGTTGTAGCTTTTACAGAGACTGGTAGGTAAACTTTGTAAAAGGTACACTCTGGGAAGCACAGTGCAGAGGAGAGGATCGAGGTAGGAAGAAATCACGGTACAGTGGAGCAAAATAGAGAAAAGTACTTCACATTTTAATGGGAACATTCAGTTTCTGCACATCTGATTTCTCAGTTTAGTGTTTCTGAAGAACCACAGACTACAGACACTCTGGAAATCTGAGGGGTTGGATGCATTTCTAGAAAAGGTTCTGTTACATTTTTAAAATTTTCTTCTTAGAGGACAAAGTAATTACGGGTTGTTTCTGCCTAACGATGAAGAGTAAATGATATCAGTAATAAAATATTAGCCAAAGGGGACCAAACACGTTTCTTGCAGATCACCTCATTAGATTGTTTCCAATACATGTTAACCAGAGTGAAATAGCAGCATGTGACTAGCTGTAGTGACAAACATCTGTTGTCTTAGCTCCAAAAAGGCTTTGGGGAGTGGATAAAGACAAACAGTTCTTATTTAATCAGGTTAAATGTAACCTGAGAGACATTTTTTGTCATCTGTGGTCTTGTCCCAATCTGCTGTTACTCCTTAAAAATTACTTATGGGGTTTAGTTTCTCTTTAAAGTTGCATGATCTTTTAGTAAAAGAATGATTTCCATCTGCTTTGCAATGATTACAAATGTGGTGGCTGCTGATCATCAAACAAAACCAACCAACCAGTCAACTTGTCTGTAGTTCAGAAAAACACCCAAAGGACTGAGCAATCCTATCTTAAAAACAAAGAGCTATGGTACTTTGAGAGGACAATGTAGATCAGTAAAACTTAGCTAAAGTTTAAAACTATTCAAAATTAATGATGATAAAAAGGAGAAAAATGGTTTGAGCATGCATTTTCTGTGCTTCCTGGTAACCTGCTCTTTCCCACTCCTGAACAAAAGGATGCCTTCAACTACTTATATATTTTTCAAATAGCTATTTAGAGTTGCAAGATAAGCTAATCATGCCAACTCAGCAGAATTAATGTGTTTTTACCAAAATAAATTCTCTTAGTTCCTAAAGAAATTACGTTGCTGGTGACTGTTATCTGTAGCGTCCCTGTTACCAGAGCAGCATTAGGACTGCATCAAGTGTGTCTTTCCTGTATTTTGTCAGTTTTCTACATTCAGCTTTTGGGGTTAAAGAACTTGTAGGTGGATATTCACCCCTTACAAAAGAGCCTTCCAACACTGAAATATTGTAATGGGAGCCAGGTCTGTGCAAGAAATCCCTAGGATGACTTGTTATTAAAAGGAAAAACGGGTGTTTCTGTAAGAAAGGACTCAGTGAAAGAATCCATTTTATGGATCCTCTCCTCTCTCTAATGCCTAGAATGACTTCAGTTCTTCAGCCCTGGGGACAAGCACTGTGTATCGCGCCCTGACATTGGGTCAGAAGGATTTCTTTCCAAAACCAACTTTCTTCTACAGAAAGCAAAAGTGGATTTGGCTGTAAAGCTTTAAGTGGGGAGGTATTCCACTGGTCTTGTTTGTATTTAGAGAAATCTGCCCACAGAATAAGATCTCAGTGGCCATATTTCACTGCTCCTTTAGGCAGGGATCGGTTTTACTGGTTTTTGCTTTCAAGAAAGACTTTTCTGTATTGTTTTAGAGGATATCAGCACAGCAATAGCAAATATTCACCCTATTTTTTGGGGTTTTTTTGTTTTGGGGAAAAACAGGCTTTTACCCTATTTCCAGATATGAGCAAATGTAAGGAAGGCTATGCATTTTGTATTTTCTTTTTGTAATTTTCTGCTTATTTTTAGAGTTACTTAAGTGAAAATCATGATAGGTTTCTTTTTAGCATACGCTACATAGCCGTTGGACGGTGTGTTGGTAGGTGTGTTTGTATCCACACCCGGAGAAGTTGCCTAAAAAATGTTTAATTATTTCTTATCACATGATCAAATAATAATAACTTTACAAAATCTATATAGATTCAGAGGTCATGAAAAGGCACCTTCCAAGCCCCTAAACTGCCTCTGTAAGGAGTAAATTCCTGGCACTGAGCATGAAAATGTTTATATCAGGATCAGAATCAATATTAGATATAAACTGACATTACCTTGCTTTTCATCCTGTATTTTTATTTCAGAAAACAGAGAATTTAACACCTAAATATTGAAAGCTAAAAAAAAATAATTCTAAACTAGTGTGTGGACAGAACAAGAGTATATCAAATATGCCATACTCAGTTCCTGATATAAACTTTTTCTGAAACTCTTTTTAGACTTTTTAAACCTGCCTTTTATTTCTTGCCTTGAAAACTAGTTTGCAGTAAATTAAGTGGGATACACTGAGCTGTATCCATTTGGCTTTTCTGAAATCTGCTGTAATTTTTAATGGTATTTCAATGGTTAGTTGATTTTTGATTATGGGAACCTGTCAGTTTATGAGGATTAAAATGTATTCAATCTTACCAGCAATGCAGGCTGCAAAAAAGCTACTTGCAAATGTCATTTTTTGGTTACATTCCTTTAGAAGGCTCTTCGTTCTGATAAGTCCTTTATCAGCTTCATGTATGTGAAGAAAAGATTGCATCCAGTGGTCCGTTAAGTTAATTACCAATATCTATTCCCAAGAGGGAAAGGGTCCTCTTGGAGGTAACTCCATCTATTTTCTTTTATAAAGAAATACTTTTTTTTTTAATACAAAACTTCAAGGTTAGAATTATACCATATAGTGGGATTCTCTGTTTAAATTGCCAAATATTTTCTCTAGAAAAAATGTATTTAATAATAAATAAGTGTATCAATTTTGTAAGATACAGCTTTTCAGCTTTTATGTTAGATTAAGTACTAGCAGTTGTTTGCCAGTCTCTTTGCATTAAGTAAAAGTGTAAAAAAAAAAAAAATAAAATATCTGAAATTAGGTGTAGGGAAACTGCACAGGTCTCATTCAGGATTCTCTGTAGTATGTTATCACAGAAACATATCTATCTGTTCCTCACTGAAGTGACACAGTACCTCTCCCCAAACCTGGCAGACATTACAAAAGCACTATTACAACAAGAGATGTTTGTTTGCAATACTACCTGCAAACAATAGGATGCTGGGCAGTTTGTCCACCCCAAAACAGGATGGGGAACTTGCATAGCATTAGTCCTGCCCCATCCTACCCTGTTTCTTCTCCACAAGTCATGTGCTGTAAGATAGAGACAAGCGTTCACATCTGCTGCATTCCTGATGCCACCTGGGGCAGGCAGTTCTTACTTACTGTTTTTATCCTATTGTATCAGATATATTTTATCCCCATCAGGTTATTCAGTAGAACGTTGTTACCTCTTGCTTTTTCTCCAAGACTTTTGAAAACTCATGTACAGTTCAATACAATGGCTGTGTTGATCATTCAGTAGGATCTTGTAGCAGCTATGGTGTAGTGAACTTTTACCCTTTTCACCGAAGTTGTTTTGGCTTGTTAAATTTGACCCCAATCCTGCAAATAGTTATCAGGCTGATCATTTACAGCAGTTCATCTCTGTAGAAAGGACTTGGTTTGGAGAGATATTTTCTTTTTCTTATATTAGTAATTTTTACACGTATCCAAGATATATCAGAACTCTTTATTTTTTTCCTTTTCTTCCTTTTTTTTTAGATGACGCCTGTCTCTCGTATAACAATTTCCAACCACAGATTTCAGTATAATCACAAACCATCATTTTCTTCATTAACAGATCAGGTCACTGAAGCACAGTAGGTTAAACCACTTGCCAAAATAATAAACTAAATTACTACCAGAACTGGCAGGCAGTAGGGGGTTCCATGAGCTGGCACCTGCAGTCACTAGGCACAGCTGTCATCATCTTCGTATCGTACAGAATCAGAAGATAGAGAGCTTTACAAATACAGAGAAAGACTGGATGCTTATCCAAATATTTGAATTTCAGTGACTTTTATTTGCTGCTTTGCTTAAACCTACTTGCATTTTAAATGCTCATCCAGACCTTAGATTTTGACTGTTTATATTTAAGGACATTTGAAAACTCATGGCAGTCAGGTGAAATCCCCAGTGACTGGAAAATGGGTAACATTGCACCCATTTTGAAGAAGGTTAGAAAGGAAGATCCAGGGAGCTACAGACCTGTCATCCTCACCTCTGTTCAGAGGAGGCCAATAAGATGCTCAGAGGGCTGGAGCACCTCTCCCATGAACACAGGCTGAGAGAGTTGGGATTATTCAGCTTGGAGAAGAGAAGTCTCCAGGGAGTCCTTAATGCAGCTTTCCAGTACCTGAAGGGGCTGCAGGAAAGATGAGGACATACATTTTAGCACTGTCTGTAGTGATGGGACAATGGGGTAATGGTCTTAAACTAGAAGAGCATACATTTCAGACTAGATATAAGGAGGAACATCTTTACTGTAAGGATGGTGAAGCACAGGACCAGGTTGCCAAGAGAGGCGGTGCAGGCTCCAACCCTGGAAATATTCAAGGTCAGATTGAGCAGGGCTCTGAGCAACCTGGTCCAGTTGAGGATGTCCCTGCTCACTGCACAGGGGTTAATGCTCCCTTCCAACTTAAACCATTCGGTGATTGAATGATTCTCAGTCATTCTTACTTTTGATTATAGTGCAGCCATTTCTGCCAGTTGGTACAAATTTCACACTGTTGTGAAAAAGAAGCTGTGATGAGTTTGCAAGATAAAAACCCCTTTCCATAGACTTCATCCCACTACAGCCAAAAACAACCTCCTCCTCCTCCCACCCCCAACTCCCCTCCCCCTCAAAACCAAAAAAACAAAAAAAAAAAAAACCCAAAAATACCTGCTTTATATGAAAATAAAACTCTTTTACCTTCCCCTTTAGAGTCCTCAAGTGTCAGGATCATGAATTCTGACTTGGAAACTGCAGAGAATGCAGTTTATGCAATGTGGATTTAGGTCTGGAAGCCTGTTCCTTACCATAGGTACATCATGATGAGTTTTGTAGAGAGGAAGAAGCAAAACATTTGGCACAAACCCCCAAGTTTGGCATATGGCTTCGCATATTCTTTTCACCATGGTTAATTCAATGATAAAGCTGGGGGTTTTTTGTAACTGTGTTCAGGAGTGATATATTCTATGAGGAAGCAGGCTGTGTCCATTGGCTATTTCAGAAGTTTTGTTAGGACACTTAAGAATAAATTATTTTTAGTGATTGTAAGTAAATTCTGGTGAAGAATTAACACATGAGCAGAATCTTAGTTTATCTCCCAGCTTTGAATATCTTTGTGTGTGTCCACATGTCTGTTCCAAATAAGATGAGGTTTATCTTTCCAGTAGTTGGAAAACTAAAGAAATTATCTTGAAAAGGTGTCTAAGATATTCTATAGAGTTAAACATGAGGTTTTCAAAAAGTAAGTTCAGTTGGAGTAATGTGCACTTAACTGAGAGGACTAATTTGAGGCTAGTTGTGTTGTTATATGGTTCAATGTTAGTAAAATTACTGTTCTTGTTTTGCAAATTAATAAGCCAGATCTTAGAGGATTTGAAGTTAAAACATTAAAAAGACTAAAATGGGTTTTTTTAGTGTCTGCATGTTTCTAAAATTAGGTGCTCTGAATATTCCTAAATCAGTGGGATGCTTATTTTGAAATTTTGTGCTGACTGAACTTTTCAATATCTCATAGCTAATTAACAGCATAACCTCACTTTGAACTCAGTCCTATCCTTCATTCAGAGAACTGCATTGCCAGTGCTGTTTGCACATGCAACCAGATAGCTTCAACATGAAGTTTTTGAGGGCAGGTTCTTCCTTATCAGTCCCCAGTTTGAATTGATGGTGACTCAGACCTGCTCTAGCAGTGATCACTGCTCCCTCTGCAACTGATACCACCCTTCCTAAGATGGACACACTTAGCCAAGACACTTCATACCATATAGTGCCTCTTAGAGCTTGCTTGTTTGGTTTTTGGGGTGAGGTTTTTTTTTTTTCTTTTTCTTTTTAAGAGACTGTAGAGGGCTAGTTAGAAGGCCGAGAACATAAATCTTGAAGCAAGGGAGCTGTTAAGCTGAAGCGCTGTTCTCAGAAAGGGAACAAAACAACTCAGCAACTCTGAGCCAGCTCACTCTCTTTGTCTCCTTGTGAATAATGCATCATTCCATCAAGAAAGTTGTTCCTGCTCAGCTCATACAGAGTGGCAATACTGTATTTCCTACAATTGGAGAGATGTCCAGGGAACACAGAAATGCCTCTCCTTGTACAGTCAGCAGCCTGTAGCCCTAGGGAATATTTGAACTGATGTAGCACCACAAAGCTTTATTTAACTGGAGAGCAGACTGTACCTCACAGTGCTGGATGTACTACAGTGTACTTCAGATATGACTACTCTGAGAATAAGTCTTGCTATTACTACCTTACAAGACACAAGAAAAGTAAGCTCTTTATTTCAGATGAAGCATGTTTATTTGTAAACTTTGGTGTTAACAGATACTGTTAGTTATATGTCACAATGGAAAGAATCAAGTTATTTAGTTGTCTTCTGGGTTTAGTTTACGATATCATGGTGTAACTACCTATCATGAAATATTCCAGGTGGCAGACACTTCATGTAAAATAAGTAGGTGACATTTATCATAGGACACACAGGAATCCTGCCATTCATTCAGTCTGAGCTGGGGATTATGATGCAACTCAATCTTGTGCACTCAGATTTCTTCTGGGCACTGGATGGGTCAGAAGAAGGATTAGAAGACAGTCTTGATATTCTCTTTGTATACTGAGTTTAAAATAGCTCAGGACCAAAGCCATAGATTCCTGGAAGTATCTCCAAATTTCCCACTGTAGATATATTTTTAAGAAAAGCATCAAAGAGTCAATAAAAATAATGTGTTTTCAAAGTTAACGTAGAAGATTTGGGAAGACTACTTGTATTTGGGTCATATGTGATGTAGAACAATTTGAACTATATGCAATAATAACAGGATTGTCACAAAAATTAAGAAACCTAAAAAGATATTTTCAGCTCATTGAAATTCAATCATACCACTTGTCAGCAGAAAACATTCAGCTTGAGATCCTTGAGAAGTAAAAGTTATGTTTGAAATTCTGGGACATACAGCTACCATTCATCATGAGCCAGCTGATGGATTAGTTAATTAATCATGGCAACCCAACTGGATATTATGATGTTTTCAAACAGAACAACAACAAAAAAATACGGTGTAATTATCAATAAAATTTTGAGGGGAGAGTGGTACTGTGCCGTTAGGCAACAATTAGAAGAGGTTTCATTGTTATCCCACTTCCACCAGATTTGCACCAGTGCAGAAGTAGTATTTAAAGGCAGCTACTTCTCTTACTCTGCAGACATCAGTGGACTTACAGAGAATTTATCAAATACCTTGGTACATTATGAATGCATAAAAACTGATTATTATATTTAGAAACCTTTCTTTCTATGTTCCTTTTTAATTTTCTTTGCAAAGTGTTACCATATTCATAGCCACATCTCAAATACTTCTTTTTAAAGTTGGATACTGTTCAGGTACAAGCCTGAATCAAGCATTATTATTTCTCTCTGCCTGTACTTTCCACTACGGTCTTTCAATATGCAGCATGTCTTTCAGGACTGTTACTGTATGCCAGCATCATTGATGGCCCTGAACCACTCTGAGTAGGTAGCTGCCTGACTGAATGGATCAGCCTTCTTCTTATGGTACTTATTATGTGCACTATATCTCATTGCTTAACACTGCCTTCATCTTATATTCTGTGTTTTCTTAATGGTAGGTCCTTGTGTGCTTGGGAGAGAACTGCCTAATGCACCCCCCACTCCACCGTTTGTTTGTATGGTTTAGTGCTGTCAGTTATCCCCTATCTTGAATTCTGCTCACTAAAATAACATAAGCAATGGAAATCTGATGTTTTGCCTTTCACAGTGTAACACATTGCATCAAGTAGAGATAGATGTGTAAATAACAGTCATTTAGATTAGTTTAGGTGCATGCACCTCCTAAGCATAGGTGGATCACGAAAAAGTCTATGCTAATTTGAGATTGTCCTTTTGTAAGCACACACAGGTGTGCTGCCTTCAAGAAGTTCTGATAATGTGAATTGCAGTTTAGTGTTTCCAGAAAAGAAATGATCAAGGTTTTGCAGTGATGTCATATGTTTTGTAACAGAAAAGTTAAAAGAATAGCTGTTTTGAGATTTTGTGAAAACAGGATGGGTAACAAATACTAAAACTACATATACAGGTATGTAAGAAATTAAAAGAAATATCCAATCAGACTATGTAACAGTTTATTCACTCCTTTCCCGACCCCTTCCCACGACTGAATATTGATCAGAGTCTTGGTAAGGCTTTGTTATTAAATCAGGAACTGGCAAAAAGAATGAGAAATCTCTTTCTCGTAAATTCTTTATGGGGAGAAAACATTTGATGACAATCCTTCAGGGCTTGGCCAGGAGTGAGGAGTGATGCTCAGTTAATGCAGCCTTAGTCAGTGGCACCTGCTGGTAATAGGAGAAAGAGATTTGGACCAGTAGAATAAAAATGTTTGACATTGATGCTAATGCCTTTAGAGCAGGGATGCCGGGATTGAGAAAGACAGAAAGGAAGGACACACTGCCAGTGGTGATCAATAACATCTTCCTACTTAAAATTTATTTTTCATTCTTAAATGCAGTCTCAGTACAGATTGACTGCTAACATTGCTCACAGCAATGAAGACTTGAGCACTGTGTGCAGTAAAGTATGTTGGCCTATGCATGAAGTGTGGATTGGCCTTTCTGTGATGCAGATGACAAGTGTCTTGGCTTTATGACCTGCTTATCTGTGTCTCTGTGTCTTCACAGCCTTGCACACCATTTCACCTCATGAATGATGCAGTTCAGGGGGAGTGACTCTGGTATCTTAAGTCCTTCATGGACTCCATCCTACTTCCTTCACAATTACTGGTGTCGATTAAAAGACGCTTGAAGGAGAAGTAGTTCAACTTTGCTCTCCAGTCTTTGGGAGTCCTGCTTTTATCCTCTAGGAGATAATTATTCATCAATCCATCAGCAGAAAGACGCAAGGATTAATTTAGACATGTTCTCTTTTACATAACGAAAACAAAGTCATGGGGCTTTCATTATTTCACTGTCTGGTCCCAGAGGAAAGCATGATTAAACTGTTTTGGACTTATTTACAATTATGATAATAATGTAGTGTGTTTCTTAAAAATAATTTTTAAAAAGTTATTGTAAAGGAATATTTATCTGCCAGCACTGTAATCATTGAAAACTGCACTGCTGTTAATACTATCCTCACTCTAACAAGCTTTGGCTAATTCAAAATTCTTTGCTTTAGAAAAAGGTTTTCCTTTGATGTACTCAGATTCACTTGTCAATTAAATGCAGGTTTTTCTAGTGAAATCCACATTTTCAGGTAGCTTTTAGGCAGATATATCATTAAAAAAGAGCTAAGTTACCATTTCAAATAACCAAAAACTTTTTAAAAAATACTGTTTTAACAAATGTCATTGTATCTAGGCCTAGATTCTTCCTGACTCCTCCAAAAACATTCAGGACTCCATAGCTCTTCATACTTGTGGCTGTATAAAGGTAATCTCCTTCAAGTCTTTATTCACAGCCAACTGTGAGTCAGTTTTGGGGTGAGGGAGAGATGAAGAGAGAACACCCACAAAATTAGCAGAAAAGAAACTGAAATAAGCAGGTATGTTAGAGTGTTTATCCTAATGCAGCATACATGTTTCTAAAAGGATAATTCAGGGAGAGAAAGGATGAGATTGTGAGGGCTCTGTTGACGGGTGCTCCAGTGCCCACAGTTATTCTGTTCATCATAATCCCTCAAAGGAAATTTGCCCTTATAACAACTATTGGCTCATGTATTATTCTGTATAATGTAAAGAGGGTTCATCTATCCTCTACATCCGAACTCAGCATGCAGCCTCTCTGCTCTGAAGTGTCTGGCTTACTCTGAGCCTGTTTACAGTGCATCTGACATTTTGAACTGCAGAATGTGACAAGCTGACAGCGCCTCTGATTATAAAATCAGCTCATCTGCTGATATTAGGAAAGAGCAAGATGTATGAAATAAGATTTAAAGAGATCATACCATGCTCTAAAATATGCACATTTCAAGTATTTTAAGAAGACAGGGTTTACAATATGTGAATTTAGTTTTTGTGTGTTTTCCTTTGTTTTGATGACTGTGCCATACTATTATTTGTTCCTGTAAATGTATGGTAGGAACTGAAACCTGTAAATCCTTTTCCATTACCATAACTTAGATTTCTAAGTCTAACAACCAAACCACAGCTCAAAAAGTTAATGCAATGCCATATTTTTAAGTTCCCCACCTGAGAGCTTTAAAATGTTAAGGGCCTGTGTAGTGACTAAACCTCCCATTATGACATCAGCTGCCAAATTGCTAAGAGTTCAATATATACTGCTCAAAATATTTTGAAGATCTGGAAAACATAGCCTAACTAATTCATTAAATTGTGATTGTATTGATTATGGACATTGTGAAAGTCATCATTGACTTTTGCCAACCTTGATAAGTGTAGAACATAAAAAGTGATCCTCAAACAGGGTGGTGTGTTTGAAATGAAAGTAAGAAATGGAAATATTCTTGTAATATAGTTGGCATTCATTTGTCATGTAGGCTGAATTTAGAAATGTCATGATATACCCAGTCTCGACAGCTTTCTTTTCATAGTACTTCAGAGACATTGAGGAATATTTCAAGTCTTTCACCTCACATCCAGAAAATGCCTGTAGTGAATGTTTAATATTCTAGCACATAATGCTACCACAATAAAAATGTCCAGGTGCCATTAAGGACGTGGCTTAAATCCATAGTACAGGGAACTTTCAAGCTAGACTGACCAACTTTAACTGTTTCAAGCCAGTACTGTAACACATTACAATTCACTTTGGTGTGTACAATTTACTCTTCATAAACCACTCACTTTAAAGAGAACATGGCAGGTACTTCTCATTATGTACTGCTACTTATACAACTGTGTTTTGCATGCCATTGTGACCGCTGAGATAGAGCCTTGGACGTTTCACAAACAGCAAATCTATTAGTGTTTGAATTATTGAATAACTGAATGTATTATTTAGGCTTTTGTCATCGCATCTTGATTAGTGCACCGTCGTTTTCTCTGGTTGGTAAATACAATTCTCCTCCGCTCCTATCTGTTAGGAGTATCTCTGTCAGATCTTGCTCACTCTTTTAGCTAAGCAACTAGAAATGCTGGGAGAGCAAGGCTTCTGGCTTTAAGATTTCCTTTTATTTTATTAATTTGTTTGCTTTTTAAAGTGTTTATATAAGAGTTTATTTGTGTTTGAATATACATATATGTGCCCGAACCATGCTGCTCTGTTGGTTTTGCAGGTAACATGTTTTTCCCCAAATGGTTTTCAGGAGACCTCCTGGGTAACTTGATAAAAGCTGCATCTGGTCCAGGTGAAACCTGCTAAGAATGCATAAGAGGATGTAGAGAGTCCTGCTTTGGATGAAATTAAAGTAAATTGAAACCAGTGTATTTTGGACCAAAAAAATGTCTGGATCAACAGGAGTGTGCTGTTCAAACAAAACCAACCCAACTTTGATTAGAAAATTTCCTACAATCAGGCCACACTGTGTATTTGTTACAGTAGTTATTGGATTCTATCTTACATCAAAGAAGATAAATGTTTTGTTTCCAAATCTTACCAGGCTCTACCTGACTTTTCTCACTCAGGAATGGTAAATTGAGTCTCAACTATGATTAGATACTGTTGAGGCTGCTTTTCTCACCTGCTAAGCTTAAAACAAGTACTCCATGCTGCTCACATCTTGAAGAAAAATCCCCTAAGTATCAGCTAATATAATTCTTTATGCACCTTCAGATTCACCACAATATTATTGCCTAGAGATTTATAAAATTAGAATAGTGGCTAAATTAATTATTCGCTGAGGTTATTTCCAGTCCTGCTGACTTTTTATTTTATTATTTTATTTATTGTATATTTTTGTTATTTTTTATTTCCAGCCCACTGTTTTCTGTTCCTCCTCTGTTAGCCTGTGTTTCTGTTTTCTTCAGCAGCATGTAACACAGTGAAACTTTAGTCTGATCCAGACTAAGACTGGAATGCACAATTAAAACATTAATTCTAGTGATTGTGAAACCAGAACTGTACACTTCTGAAAACAGGTATTTCAAAAGAAATACAGAGATGCTCGTTCTAACTTCTGCATGACACATCTGTGTGCTAGCTGTAGTACTGTAGCTCTGTACAGCAGGGGGCAAAGTGAATCAGAAGAAAAAGGAACTAATCAAAGATGTAGATTTTGTCCATAAAGAGTATGTTTCCTATGATGGCATATTGTCCTTTAGTAATAAAACATCATGAACATAAAATACTTGATTCAGGGTAGAACATGAGCCTAAAGGACAGTACTAAAAGTAAATAAAAAAATAGACTTTTTTGGGGCTCGCTGTGGCTACAGATCCAGTATGTCCTGTAGGAATACCTTCTGTGATGTGAATTGATGATCAGAGCTAATGTCCAGAACAGAGCTGTTTCAGTTGGAAGGTCCCTACAATAATCTTCTAGTCCAACTGCCTGACTAATTTAGGACTGACCAAAATTTAAAGTGTGTTAAAGATATTGTCCAAATGCCTCTTAAAGACAGGTGTGGGACATTGGCCATCTCTCTAGGAAGCCTGTTCCAGTGTTTGACCACCCTCTTGGTAAAGAGATGCTTCCTGTCCTATCTAAAGAAACCTGTAGAAACCAGACCACAAAGGTTTTAATATATTTGCCACTTTCATTTAAAATGGGAGCTCTGGGCTGCCAATCTTGTTTTGCAGCATACACAATTCAAAAGGTAATCTCTTACTTAGTATCAGTGTGGGGCTAAATTTTCAAAGAGCTTTTTGAGATTCTTTCTCTGTTGCATGTTTTAGGGAAATATGCATATTTCATCAATCTGAGCATTAGATCCATTCAGTCACTATGTTTTTAATTACAGCATGTATAGGGAACCTAATTAGAGTTGGCTTTTACCTAACACCTTAAAGTCACCTATGCCAAGTGTTTTGGGAAAGTTCCTCAGAATCCACATAGTAGGATCTAAACTTTCCAACAGTATCAATTACTGTAGTAACAAATAAAGCCCAAGGATTTGAGTATTCCTGTAGATAGAGGGCTGAGAAACCCTGGTTGATCATTTGCCTTCTCTGGTCAGACCTATTTTAATTCAGAATATCGAGGTGGGATTATTTTTTTTTCCCTATTTCTGCACTTTTGTTAATGTTATTGTGGATTTTTACATTAAAAAATGGATTCAGACCTGTGCTGGTATAATCAGCCTTTCCTTATGACCCCAGTAATGTCTGTAAGCTGAAAAATCAGAATCAAGTGAATATACATTTCAGATTAGCACTTCACTCACGTAAAACTAAGTTTGCAAAAAGATCTTGGGGGAAAAAAACAACTAATTGAAGACATCATAGTAGTTTTGATTAAAGTGAACATTCTTTGAGCTTTATAGTCACCAAATCTCACATATGGAAATTACAGTTGGTTTTAATCTGCTTTCAGAAGACTGGTGCAAATATTAAAAAGTAATGAACTAACAAGATTGTTTGTTAATGCCACATAAAAGTGCTAATTATACTTCATTTCCTGCCTACAGCTAAACCCAAGAGACATTGCCTAAGAAATTGTTAAATAAGTTGCTTCACTTGAAATGTGAATAGATCTGCAGTGCTTGATGGATTTACATTTAAGGACTTGTGTGCCACTTAAGGCCTTTGAAAGTGTGACAAACAAAGGAGTACTATGACGAAACTTGTTTAGGTCACAGATTATTAATATATTTTTGATTCCTGCTACCTCATGAAGAGGAAAGGGCCTCGGTTCTTAATTGCACTTTCTCTTCAATTTCAGTATGTAGCATAGTATGATACTGCAATTATATGTTAATTGTTATATTAGAGCTTTGATTTTTTAACACCATAATGTTGGTGGGTTTTTTCTCCAGAAATTATACTTGGAATATCCGCCCATCCCATGTCACACGGACTGTGAGTATTTCTGAAGTGTTTCACTTTGCATCTCCACTGACATCTGTATCTTGTGTCTTAGGGACAGGTGCAACTTGAAAGGGTCTGCAGCAATGTCATGATGACAATTAAAGCTTTGGGTGTGTATGTGCGGGGCAGGGGGAGAATTCATGGCTTTTTTTCTCTAATTCTACCCTTTTCTTTCTAGGATAAAACATGAAATTTCAAAATGCTATTGCACTTGCTCTGTATTCTAATACTTAGACCTGATATCTGTAATAATTTCAGAGGAAGGTGATGTTCTCTATTCATAGAATGGTTCCTCTTCTGTGTGTTTGTACTTTAAAATATCTCCTTGATCAAACATAGGAGGAAGATCTCTGTAGTACTGAGGAGGGAAAGTAATAGAAAATACTGGAGTGTACATAAAATTGTGAGTTTGGACACATTCCTTTCCTATCTGACTTTCTAAATTAAAGAATCTAAAGGAAAACTTCATCACACATCTCACCCACATCTTTTTGGAAAATGGGTTGTTCTTTGGAAGGTAGAAATATCCCTATGGTGCCCGGATATCATGGAAGAACTAGAAAGTAAAGGCTCTGGAAACATCCTCTAGTCTGAATTTTACTGGTAGGACGAAAAATCATACTATCTTTAGACAAATGTGTCTATCTGTCTATGACAGATTAATTATTTTCAGGTTAATTATTGCATTGTTAGGCTAGTTTCTCAGGTAAGGTTATAGCTTAGATGGCTTTATTTCTAATTGGTTTCTGGGACATTCAGGAATTATTGTAGTGAGCTGGACTGGAGTGTGGAAAATACTGTGCAGCTTCTCGGGACAGTACTTACTGAAGACCCTTACAGATGCCCAACCCTGGAGGTGTTCAAGGCCAGGTTGGATGGGGCCCTGGGAAACCTTGTCTAGATCCAGG
>VXBZ01002120.1:49200-63930 GCA_013399135.1 Heliornis fulica
ATGTCTTCAGCTTGTTGTGGTTTGCTTTTTCTTTGTTTTGTTTTCAAAGATGATTCCTAAAAATTTAACCAGGTGCTGTGCAGCTTCTGCAAAATAATTCAATTTAATGAATTAAGTCTGTAGATTGAGCAAGAGCTTTGGCATGCTGCTTTTCACTACTGTAATCTGGTTTTATACTGCCAGGGGCTCACATTCCAGTGCTTGGTAAGAAATGCCAGGCTCTCCTGGAACATTTGCTGTCCTCATTTAGGTATCACATTTCTAAAAGATCTTAACCTTATAACATAAAGTATTGCAAAACAAAATATGACACTTACAAAGAAAAGCCCGCTCTTATATTGCATTAGAGAAATTGTTCCAAATCAATGTTATAACTATACATGAAATAAGATAATATTATAAGGGTTTTACCTAAGGTTATAGAATGTGAAACAGGGCAAACACCCCAGTGTTTCCCAGAATCTGTGATTGAGGAGTATGTTCAAAACTTGTTCATGACAGGAGAAACTCACTCTCCTTCTGCTGAAAATTTCTCTTCTAAGGCTGGGACTTGGGACCATCTCTAGATTTTTCTACCTTCTTGCTGCTGACAAATGTCAGTCTGTATCATCCACTAGAAAATCCAAGTAATTTACTTTCCTGTGGTAATACTGTGTCTATGCTGGGTCTTCTACACTGTTCTCTCCGTTTTTATTACAGTAAAGATAGGGATCACAGTAAAGGGAAAAGTAAACATTGAGATTGAGTGTTTCTAAGTTGGGTGTAAACAATCAACCCTTCTCTTTACATACTTTGTATATATGTTCTAAGCAAACTACATGGCAAATTTTAACCATTCTCCTAATGTTTTATTAATTTAGTTTACAGAAGATTGCCTAAGGTGAAAGTCTGTTGACTAAGACCTTCATTAGCATAATAAAGTAAGCACAGGTTTCAATAGCTGACACAACGCCCAAACCCCTCCTTTGTTGAGTTGTTCTGTGAGCACACATCGCTCACGCATGCAAAGGAGTTAGAGTAAGGGTCTAATGAAACTTTTTACCTGTAATTGCAAACTTTGGGCCCTCTAGGACAAACATCTCCCAATTATCTCACTTTGTGCTTCATCCATTATGCAAGTCTGTCAAAAACTCTTCTCTCCCTCCAAGGCAATTGATTAACATTGACGGTTTTTCCTCAGTTTCTGTTCAAAGTAATGTAGTGAGATTAACACCGCAATTATTTGCAGTGGGTTGAGCCTGTCATTTAATTAAAATAAAATAAAGCTGCCCATGAAAAGGAACTTGTTTGCACAAATTCGTCCAAGTAGAACAGATTTCTGGGATTTAATTTATGCAGGAATCATTTTATTCCCCTTCTCAACAAGATAATGCTCATTTTCTTGCTAATGTATCTTATTCATTTTAAATAGCTAAAGAGCTGGTGATTTTGTTTAGTAAACTTTGCATGAGGGAGGGAATTTGCTAATGTGACATGGTGGCAAAAGCTTGAAATTGCCCTAAATGTTTGCGATACCAGCCCGCGGTGCCTAATTATTTCTTTAATTACAGTGTTTCTAATTATATTCCACATTTGTGTACANGCCTTATTATTTCTTTAATTACAGTTTTTCTAATTATATTCCACATTTGTGTACATACCAAAAAGGATCAAATAAAAAAAAAAATGCATTCTTTAATTAAAATTTCAATTTCATGTCTGTTATTAAAATGATATTAGCATTTCTGGAGAGAGACATTTTATTCAGCTGCCCCAAGCACTGGTCAGAAAATCAGCACCTTAATTGATGTCTTTTCAAATGTATGTTAAATATATACATAGCAAATACTACATGGGGTTCATGGATTAGTAATCCTTGGGGGCATTTAAGACACACTTTTTCTGCAAAGAACACTGCAGCATTTGAATCGGTAGTTTAAAGTACACACACAGACGAACAATGAGAGGCATGCTATGTGGATGAAAATAATTCTTAAGGGTCATTTTCTTTTGTTTTGCCGTATAACTAATTGATACTTTTTTAATTATAACACCTTGGAGCTTTTACAGTACTGCTGCTCTCAAGCAAGGGAAATCTCTAAGGCAAGGCTTCCTGTTTCTTTGTGTCAAGATGATATAACTTTGCCTCAGGCACAGCCACAGGCTGAAAACACTTTGAGTGGATAAAAAACGAGACAGATGGGCATCTATAAATTCATTACCATTACAAGTTTGAGCTTGGTTCTTTATTAGAAACTGATGTAAAAAATACATGGAAATAGAATTGTGATGATGCCGCAGGATTTTTAATATAGGCATGTGAAGTATCATAATTTTTGAAGAGTTTCTGTCATTCCAGAGTTAGTTTTGTAAGCTACATGTCTGCAGGCATGATCCTAACAGACCTCTGGGCTTTAAGGGAGAAAAACAAAAAATAATTGTTTTGCTTCAAATTCCAGGCTGAATTTGATACACCTAATCAAACTGGACTGTTGTGTTACAGTTTATTTACTATAAATCAGTATTTTCAGTATTTAATGTGGGATAAGCATTTAACCTTTCTGTTACCTTGTCATAAATAACAGGGATTCAGTAATCCTAGGTTCTTGCTGGTGAAGTAACACAATAGAAGTATAAAAAACTTTACAGGAAAGAAATCCTGAAGATTTTAATGCTGTATTTGCTTTTAGTTTGTAATTATTTGTATTATGATACATAGGACACCCATGGGTGACTGAGGCCATATTATACTAGGCATTGTTTAAACAAGTGTTGTCACTACCTGAAAGATCTGCTATACCTATCAGGTGTAGTTGACTTCAGCAACAAAATTGCCTGAAAAATTTCTCACCCCTTTCCCTGAACACTCACCATGTAACCATACATTTTTCCTGGTTTTATTATTTTTTTTTCATTTCTTGCTGTTGTTTTTAAAGGTTTATTTTTAACTCAGGCCATTTCTGTAAACTTAGCGGGCAGTGAACTTCAGCTCAGGTATGAGAATAAGTGGCCAAAATGGAAAGGAGTGGGAGCCAAATTAATGTGATAAGCTGGCAGAGCTGGCTTAACAGCATCCAAAAAGTGAGTAGGGAAAAGTGGTCTGAAAAGATAAAGTGATTAGCCCAGTCTTTGTGGTACAGAAGGTTGAACTAGTAAGAAATCTAGAAATAGGGTTGTTAACCCCTGCATATTAGGTGAGTGGACACAGAGCACTACAAAGAAAGGAAAACCCCAAAGTCTTTGGGGTTGACTGACTACCTTTCAAAGGGACCCACTGGGTCCCTTTGAAAGGTAGTCAGTTATTGCTTGGCTTCTGCTCCGATCCAACAGCTGAGAGAAGAGACAAAATGTCTTAAGGGAGTGGAAAGAAAAAGGAAAATGGCTTTTTTAAATAGAAGAATCTTCAAAATAAAACCCTAGAGGTTTCTGGGTGGATGTGAATTCTGTTCCTTGATGCCAGCATACGAACTGCAGAAGACTGAGTGAAACTTTCCTCATCAAAATTATCAAGATACTAAGATATATATGTAACTGGAGTAATGTGCATTAGTGCTGCCATAGACCTGTCCCATGAGCCTGTACCTGGGGGCTGTGGGGTGCACATATTCTGCTGCTGCTGTTTCCACATCTGACTTCTGGCCTGGTGTATATCAAGAACAAAGGAATACTTACTCAAGTAGCAGTACAGCAGAAGTATAGTCCAGGTTTGCAAAGTCCAATTCTGCATACCCTCTCTATAAGAAAGCAAATAACTGTGGAACTCTCTGCAGTTTAATGCACTCTGGTAGTCAACACAGAGATGGCTCTGATTATGCTAATAGGCTTGATCAGCTTTGATGATCTGTTCCTCACACACACACACACACACACACACACACGCACACACCCCGTTTAAATTATATGATTCTTATAAGAGTTTAAGTGGTTTTCTCAGTCAGGGCAGCTTATCCATCACTGTGTTATTTCTTAGGTAACTTGATTGTCTTGTGAGTCAGCAGTTCTCAGGATACCATCAGGACATAGTTTTCTTCGGATACAGGTTAACATTCATTTTGAACACAGGATATTACTGGTATTTTCTGAGAATGGTTCAAGATCATCTTAAAATATCCTTGTTAATGTATACATTCATACTTTTGGGTTCTCAGATTTCTCAGGGGCCCTGGAAAACTACCTTACATGACAACAGTAAAAGAACATATGTGTGTGTATGTACAGTTCCTTTCTACCTACTGGCTATTAACATTTTAGCATCTGTCTAGTTACTGCTATGTTGATAGCTGTTTTCAGACTTGTTTACCTAAATTCCTTTGATTCTCTCCAGGCTACAAAGCTCTACAGCTGCACAGCTCCTCTCCTGCTCCAAGAGTTGCTGTGGCAGATGCAGCTGGTTGACAGGCCTGTTAGTGGAAGAGGAGCTAAAGAGAAGTCATGGGACTTCTCTTCAGGGAATGTGTGAATTGCCCATGAAAGCAGACTTAGAAAAAGAAGGAACGACTCTGTATCTATTTAGCTACCAGACAGTCAGTCTTTATGGGTAATTGATTACATACTTAAGGAGAATGACTCCTCTTTCAAGGGAGGTACTTGAGGTTGGGAAAAGCAGGGGCCGTTAATTTTGGCTATGCAATCAAGGATTCCATCTCTCCCTTCTCTCACGGCCCAAAGACAGGTTGATTTACTACATTAACAGTTGATTATGAAACTGGAGAGAGAAAAAGAATCTTTACTGTAAGACAATTTTGAAAGATTGCCTATGAGAAAAGCTTAATGTTCATTTTATTTGCATGTGAAAGTGGGACTTGAATGCTCAGTTTAAGTAACTATTTCTGAAAGTGTACCCTGTTATACCCATAATATTCAGAGGAAGGACAGAAGCCCAGTTGTTCATTAAAATGACAGAACTAGATCTACCCCCAAGTGCTTATTCTTAGCTATCTACAATTTAAGCAAAAGTCAGATGGTCAGCAAGATAAACGTGTTCCATTGGTTCAAATAATGTTCAGAATGATTGTGCTGGTTTGCTGCAGACTTGTAAATTAAGTACAGGCTGGTGGAAAATTCCCTCCAAACAGTCACCCTGTTAGTGAGACAATGACAAATTCTGAGTCTTCTTAAATTTCCTTTGACAAAATACTCCATGACAAGTGTCTGATCACTGGATCTAAGGAATAATCAGTCATCTCTTCATGATCTCCTCCTCATACAAGTCCTGGATGATAGATCAGAGTGAGTTTTCTGTAGTGCCATGCCAGTAACTTGCACTGTTAAGTCTCTCGTGGAGTTTGATGGCTGCTCCGTGGTGTTTAGGTATGCTGGCTGTACTCAGAAGATAGAAGAGATGCTGCAACCAAATTCTGTTTGTGGTCTGAAAATCAAATGATTTTGCAAGGTGTTGTGCTTTACAGATTTAACAGCTTTCCCGCTGTTTTCGTTTTGGAGTAAATGCCAAGGATTAAGTTTGGTATCACTGGGGTTTTACAAGGACTGCACACTAGAGGGAAGTAGCATCCAATACAGAACGTATCACAAACTTCTGGGGATCTTCCTGGCAGTATGGCAAGCTAACTTGATTTTCACAGCTGCTTGAATTCAAAAAGGAAGGGAAGTGTAAATTCTAATGTGACAGAATATTCTATGTTTTCTTCAGGTGGTAATAAGTATATGATGAATTTTAAGTGAAGTCATGAATACAATCTACTTTATCCACTTACCTGAATGCTCAGAGGTTTACGCAACGTTAGGTTACTCTAGAGTAATTCTAATGACCCTAGAAGGGGAAGGGAATTTTTCCATCTGTCCATTTACCGGCCTTCATAAAGTAGTACTTTAGTCTTCTGGGGTTTTATGAGTAAGTGTGGCAATTTGAAAGCCAGGTTAAGTAGATACAGAGAAAAAAAAAAACTTTACTGGAAAAAATAGGTCCTCCAAGATTCGGTACCAAGGCACATTTGTTGGGTGTCTCCAGGTCTCCCTTGTTTGAGTGCTGAGATTAAAGGACACCATTGTGTCTGATTTGGCAACAACGGGGCTTCACCCACCCCAAGCAGCACCCACTTTGCTGTTATCTTTCCTGTTCACATAACTCTCTGGTGTGTTTCATCAAGGATCTGGTCTGTCTTGGAAAAGAGTTCTCAGTTTCCTGCTGGAACAGTTCCCATGTTCAGTCCCTCACTTGGTCACACAAACAAGGTGTGCCAGCTTGGCCCCACAGGGAGCTGTGCCAGGAGAGAATGGGAGACAGCACCAGGGTAGGGTAGGCAGTGAGGGGTAGAAGGGCCTAAGACTGAGGGTGCACTGAAGAAATTGAATCCGACTGGAGTCAGGACAGCAGCTCTCACAGCAGAGGGGGAGGAGGTGGGAATGGGTGGCTAGGAGATGCAAGGAGAAGGATGGGATAGAGCGAATCAGGGACTCCCAGTTTGAGAAAAACTGCACCAGTGGTGAGGGAGAGCAGAATATAGCATGCAGAGGAGGCAATAGAGAGTAGAAAAAATAAATAAGGTTGGAGAACTGCCCTCTTGATAAGAACAGTTAATCAGTGCGACATTTTCTGGTCTGAAAGCTTCATGTGATTTACCTGAGATAAAAGACTTGAAGTGTAGCAGCTGAGGAGGATACGCTTGGAGAATTCACAAAGAGGTTGGAGAAACTATTAGTTTGAACCATGACAGGGCCTTTTCATCATTTTCATTCTCGCCATAAGACATATTGAGGAAGTATATTCACTTACGAAACTAATTATTGTAAGCCTAGCAGACCAGACCTAGATTACCTCCCGAAAACAAATTCTTTGAAGGATCAAAATATGAAGAGATTTCAAAATGCCAGTGAGTTATGATGCTTGTCAGTTTTCAGTATCAAGTAATGATAAAACCAAGTGGCTGTAACAAATTATTTTGTGTCCAGTTGAATAGATAATGATGACTATCCATCCCGAGTGTGCTGCTGTTTAAAGTTTAGTTGCTACACTGGCGAACTGGAGCTGTGTCAACTAAGATGCCAAGCTATGTTTTATGCTGTGTGATAATTCAACTCTGAATTGAAAATTATGAATTTGGCTTTTCCAGCATGAAAGCCTAGTTTGGTATGAATTTGTGGGCCATTGCTGCTTTTATTGGAGAGGTATTTTTCTCCTGATTAATTTTTCCTTTTTTTTTCAAGGCCAAGTAAGAACTCTACTGGGAAAGCAAGGAGATATTTTTTATATTTTATTTTTAATTTGAGTAGGCAGGATAAATTTTGTAGTTCCTCAGCAGCAATAGGCTGGGTTTAGTTATTCTCTGAATGTTCAGAATATTTTGCTGGTCTGTGTACAAATGAAAAAGATGTTCCCACCCATTTTTGACGGCTCTGCAGCCTCTGTGAAAGAAGAGGAGCATAATCCCACCTCTCCCTAAACACCTATGCAGAGGTCATTGTTAGACTGGGTCATCTTTAACCTGGTAAAAGAAGACTGAGAGTCTTGTGAGTTTCTTGGGTTTGTAAGGTTGTTTTTTCTTTCTTTTTTCTTAGTCTGTTACCTTTTGCTTCAATGGAAAAAAAATTGGCAACACATGAGTATCCAAAGTCTTGTTGGTAAAGATGATAACATTGTTGTGTACATCTAAGCCATAGTTTCTTTGAGAAAGAGATGTTCTCCAAGTCACTGAAGAAGAAGGAATTTGAAATTATGTGTTTCCAGTGAAAGCCTTTTCTCTTGGTAATTTCAGGCATCAGGCAGTGGGGGTTATTAGATTTTTTTTCTGCAATCACATTTTTCTCTGTATTATACTACATTGAAAACAGTGTTTAAAAAAAAAAAAAAGGAAAAAGAAAAGGCTGGGGTGGGGGTTGGGGGTGTGTGTGGAGAATTCTTGTACCATAGCTAGAAAACAGTAGCAACCAAAGATACTGGGAGTTTGTATCTTCTTGTTTCTGAGGTTGCTTAAGGGGAATGTGACTTTGTGTGGGTTTCCTCTTTAAAGGATCAAAAAAGCAAATCTCCTTCAGTCATATTGATTTAAATTTGGTAGCCAAGGGAAACAATCAGAAGCAGTAAGTAGAATACATTCTTTGGGATTTTTTAATGAGTAATGTTAAGGTTGCTTGATGCACATGACTGTGGCTTTTGGCATGTGTAATTTATAATTGTACTGCAACTCTTCACAGTTTGGCATCTGTCAGTTTTCTAGTTGCAGACCTCTGCCGACAAGTGCTATGCTACGTACCTATTTGCAGAAGGATCAAAGTGTATGTTAAGACAGTTTTTAGACAGCCCAGAGACACGAGGATAAACATACATATGCAGGCCCAAACAGACATGCAAAATCCTAAGCAGTGAAGCCCCCCTGTTTTGCCTTCTGAGGCTGGCAGGTCCATGTGTCTGAGGAGTCAGACATTCTGGCTCCTCTCTGGAGTCATTTCTGGTACAGAAAGTGTCTGCTGGAGTAGAGACTGAGCAACGTGGTATTTAAAAATGTATAAAATCATAATTTGCTTGGGAAAACTAATCATTAACACTGGCAAGTTGCTGTAAGAAGTGTGTTCCATCTGATAGCGGCTTGTAACAGATACTTCGGAAGCTGCAAAGCAGGTACATGTAAAATAATGGTTTTTTTCATTTCCTCCTCCCCTGGGGTCAGATTTTAAACTGCCCTACTTGGATATCAACTTAACCCTAGAGCATGCTAAATTTTCTTTTCAGTATTCTTTAATTGCAAGTCAGGTTATCCTTACTGTACATGTTTAATGTCCAATTCTGACTGAAATAGAACAGACTCCTATAGGCACATCTTGGCATCTATAGTACATAGTGGCAGGAAAGTTTCACAGTCCAGTTGTACACAGTGAAAGCATTTATTCAGTGCTTTCAATTCCACCATCTTTCATTTTCATTAGCTTTCCTTTTACTCTTGCTTTATGATGTGTATGGAATGGTAATGGCAGATCTATCTTCTCTGTCATTTTGTTTTTGAATATGCCCTTTTCGTGTCCTTTGTTATTTGTCTCTTTTCCAAGATAAACTGTCTAACTCTTACAGTCTCTCTTTGTGCGAGAGTTTCTCTATGCTTGTGTTATTTTTATTGTCCTCCTTTAGTAGTGCACATAGCATTCCAGAGGAGGCTGAATTAGAATGTATTGTGGATCATTTTCCACTCATACCTAATGCATCTTAATGTGAGAACAGTGTGAACAGAGGCTCTCACCCAGCTTCCTACGTTACGACAGCCAGGTCCAAACCTGTAAGGAGTATAAATAGCTTAAATTCTTTCCTTCCCTCTGCACTTCTTCATCCATTGCCTATTCACCCAGTGTAATCAAAATCCCCCCCTAAATCTTCACAGCTTTCTCTGTTATTTGTGAATACTGCTGCCTCATTGTTCATCCCCACTGCCCTTAATAAATATATTAAACATTGGACTGAATATGAAACCTTGGGGCTTTTTACTGGTCAATACATTATACTTGTCACAAATGATTAGTTTGTGAAACTATGATGTTTTTGGATCATTAATCCTTTTTAATATTTGCCTTGTTACTGTATTTTACTGATGTCAGACAAACGACATTTCTGGTGCTATGCACATTTTATGATATACAGGGAGAAAACTCAAGAAAAAAACTACTTTCTAATCCATTTTTTTTTTTTGATAAATCCTTTTTTTACTTGGAGCAATGTTGTTTTCATCATGACAAAACAAATTGTTTTTTACATGCCGAAGTGAGAGTGAAAATTCCACTCAAACATGGTGAACATTCAAGATGAAATCATATTTTATGACTGCACATTAGCACTGCCACTCCCCCTTCCCTATAAAATGCTATCAGTGTTATTGGATAACTCCAGCTCCAGTGCAAGTTCTGAGCTCAGGGTTTTTTTTTCCTTTACTCTGTGTAGAAGGCTAAGCCTCAATATGAGCTCAGAGAACCCTGCTCATCACTGCTTGAATTTGATGAGCTCTGGCTGGGTTATGGTGGGGTCTCAAACTAGCAAAATTGCCCCACAGCCTAACAGGGCCACCTGTTTCTAAGAAGAATTCTGATGAATCCTTAATTGCCCCAAAATTGGCACCTGTAAGACCCCATCGTTCCTGACAGATGGAAACTGAGGGCTCTGGCTCACTAATGCACTAATGCAAAGACACCGTTTGCATGCAAACCATCTTAATATCTCACTAGAAAGGTTTTGAGGCTTTATTTCACTTTAAAATTAAACTCCAACCCTTAGAAGGCATAAGGAATGACAGGTGAGGTCTCATAAGTAATGAAGAAACTGCTGCATTTCTTATATGAACAACAGGCAGTCCTCCTCTGGTGGTACCCCCAAAAGTCCCCTCAGCAGGGACGTGAAGGGACTTCCCATTGCCCTGCCTTCCTTCAGTGAAGTTACGTTCCTTGTCCTGTTGAAGCACTACTGCCACACTCAAGGGAGTTCATTTTCAAGAGTAAATTCTCGACAGCACAGCTGGAAATAGAATGTGTAGGCAAAAGGAAGTACCAGGTGTGAAGTGCTCATGGATGTATGGTAGAGGTGCCATTAAGACACATGCCTGCGAGGGAACCGTTCCTCTGGTACGGCAGTGAAAATGGCAACACCTTTGCTCCGATCGAAATGCAGTGGGGTGGTGTTCCTGGGTATCTTTTCTGCTATCAAGAGAAGAGGTGGCCTGACCAGGTAAAGCAGAGATGTTTGCAGTTCTCTTCACAATCTTTTTCACAAAGAATGAACAGGTTGAAAACCCTGATCCCTGGCCTGTGGAGTAAATCTAGCAGTCATCTCCTAGGCTTTTGCCCAACTAGTGAGGCTGCTTCTGATTCTGAAGCCTGGTTGACACTGAGGGTCTTCACTAGCCAGATGGGTCTGTGATGCTCCATTACGGGTTTGTCAGGGCAGATGTGTCCTTGCTGAGGTTTCCTGTTCTTTCCTGCCCTCTTGCTTTGTACTGAAATCCAGAATGGGCACAAACAGAAACTCTTAAGTCTCCTTGTCACCTGCTGTATCTTTTGCAGATCCAGATAAAGAAGAAGCCATTAAGCAATGTGGTTACTTCACTTAACTGTTCCTTAATGATTGTTTCAAAGATGGGAGTGTCTGAAGTCTTGAATATAATCAGTACAATATTACAATAATTGTTTTGCTCTCAGAAGACCTAGAGGAGATGTTTGTATATCTTTATTTTTCTAGCACTAAAATTTCACATAGAGAAGTGTACTTAAAAGCTACATAAATGATGGGCATCCTTTAGACATTACCTGGTATCACTACCTAACCCATTCAAACTAGGCTTTAATATTCATCTGCCTTTCCTTCTTATCAATCACATACTTTAAAGTACTGGTTTCTAATACCTTGGGAAGTTTGCTTTTTACCTTTTGAGGAAGACAAAGTTGGTGCTGCAAAGTAGAATTTTACACCTGGTGGCTGCTCATTACATTTCCCTTTTTAAGACCAGTGAGTATTCAACACCTGCTTAGTTTCTTTCTCATTAATAAGATAATGATGCATTCTGTTGTGGCTCTCCCACCCCTCAAACACTTTTTTGAACTGGATCATCAACTGCAGTGATCTCATTTCTAAAAGAAAATTACTTTCCAGGTGTTAAAATTCATTATCTCACTGCAGTGGAAACAAACATAGAGGTAGTTGGATTATATTTAAATGTAAAATCCAATAAACTGCAGTGTAATTAGACAATTCCATCCTTACAACTGGGAGTCATAAGGATTTAAGTGTAATCAAGACAGAACCAGGGCAAGAAATTAATAAATATATTAGAAGTGAAAATAAAATAAAAAGAATGTTGAATGATGTCTAACCTAAGATAAAGGAAGACAATAAAGATTTTAGTGGTGCCTGAAGGATACTTGCTACTCTGGGATGTCTTATTTGAAATCTTTTGTGCCAAAAAATAGCACATGGAGGACTACTTTTAGAACAGAGAAGGTCATTCTGATCTTGCAGAATAAAACAAGTGTTTGGTCTCAACTCTTCTATGTCCCTATCTTTACTGCTGCATTGCCAGTTGTGAAATTTGGATGATTAGGCTTTTGTAAAAGGACTTTATGATACTTGGATGAAAAATGTCGGTTTGTGATTTGTTTGTTTGTTTTTTTTTTTAACATATGCAGCCATTTGGAGATTATGAAGTTTCCAGATTATGCTTTCTTATGTTTGGTCAACTACATCAACCAGTGCATAAAATTATCAGTTAAAAAGGTTAATATGCATTAAAAATATAAGGGTACAAAAACGTTTATAGTTCAGCTATCCCCAGCTTCTATCAAATCTCTGTGAATTGAAGACATAGCACCTCTCAGAATCTCTTAGTATTAACTAGGATCAGATCCAAAGAGTCGAAATAACAAAAATAACAAGGATTACCTGCAGCCTGGGGGTGCTTAGAAGCCGTAAGTAACATTAATGCCAATATCCCCGTAGGCAGGTGAAAATGGAATTGTAACTGGTGTGATGAGAGTTCTGTACTGCTAATAAATTCATGTCAAGGTGCACTCATGCCTCTGAGTAGCTGGTGCAATTTATATGTATATTTATATTTATTAGTGGGTTCAGATACATTTAATCTTCCTCAAAAGCAGAAGAAATTTTAACGAGTTTGTAAGAAGAGAGCCAAGAAGGGTGAATCTTGAAGAAAGTACATAGAAAGTTATCTCTTGGTAATGTTTTCAGCCAGGCATTTTTATTTTAATATACTATATAGATGACATACAGTTTGTGATATACTGTGTGAGCTGCACGGATATACTGCTGTGGCAGTGTTGGATCTTGGATCAGATGGTATCGGAATCCTACATCATTTCTTGGTGCTCCACATTTGTGTTTTAATAGTAAGGGAGTTACTGGCCGCTTTAACGACAGAGATGGTATGAAGCTGTGCTACAATTCCTCTCTCTTTTCTCCTTTTCTCTCACTCTCATTTTGAATCCCCTTGGTAAACTGAATCTGCCAAAGAGGGGACAACTCAATTCAGTGTGTCTGATGAGTGCAGACAGCTCAGCAGTAACACTAGGACATCTTTACATCCTGCAATTTTGAGGTGTCAGGATCTGGATCAGAAAAATGCTTTTTCTTGACTCACTCTGATGTTCTCCTTCAAAATATGACATGTGAAACTGCAGCTTCTGTTTCTTATGTTCTACAAGGCAAGAGGAAATATGTAAAAATAGAGGGTAGGTGCCTTGTGGCTTTTGTGCTGCTGCACATTTAGGTGCTCACAGATGAGTTTACAGTGATATCTGTGGAGCTGTGTTTCTGGACTGGTTTAAACAAACACAGCTCTAGGAAATCAATACAATCAATATCAGTATTTTTATCAGCTGAGAATCTGTTTTCTAAACCAAGTGATATCAAACTCAGGATTATAAACCAGCTGTGCATACATTTTGAGTAATTCAAATATATGCATTAGTGCAAATATATGCCCTAAAAATAGTCATCCTTATAGTCTTTAATTTTTTTTTTTTTTTTAATTTATATATATATATTGTAGAGGGGTTGGGGGGAGAGCGTGGGTTTGGGTGGTATTAAGAAAAACTAATGCTTTCAGAGTCCATCCAGGTCACACTGTTTCAGCTCATTTGTTAAGTCCTGCTGCACAACTTCTTTGAGAATGGACAAAAATGCCCCAAAAAATCATCAGGAATCACGATTTTCCATCAGCATGGGTGATGTGTGGGTACAAGCCATGTGCCTGCAGTAAATGCACAGCATCTCATATATCAGGAAAAACACGGTTTTGTCTTACCACATTTTCCAAGGAAAATGAATATTTAAAACTGAGCCACAGCCTCTTCTGAAACCTGTGTGATCAGAACTCTTGAGCTGTGTTTAGCAGCTCAGCTGAGCTTGCAGAGCTTCAGTTCCACCAAAGCAGATGCTGTAGGGATCCCCAAGCCCGAGTGCTGCCGAACACACCAGATATAACTCTCACAGCACCCCTTGCAATGCATCTCGCCTGGCACAGCCACCAAGGAGGGTGGCAGGAGCTTGCTTGCATGTCTGAATGCTGACTCCAGCTCATCTGAGTCCCAGGCACTAGTGTTCCTTCTGCTTTGAGATGCACTGCTAAAGCCTGCCCTTCCCTCCTTCTGCGAAATGTAAGTTGGGAGAGCAAGGGTAAGTTAGAACAGTTGACAGCTGTTATTTTAATGTCTTCACTATGACTCTCCTCTACCATGATGACGTTCTCATCATGCATTCATCATTTACAGATTTGTGGCAGTGTGTAGAAAAGACTTTGCCATATGAGAACATATGCAGATATGCACGGGTTCCCTAGTCGTACCCAGGGATCCTGCTGGGAGCTGCGACTATTTCATATCTTCGTTTTCATAGGGTAAGAACGTCCTCATCCTTACCAGCAGAAGTAAGCCATTATTACAGCAGTGGGTGAGATAAGATTATTATGAAGGCATTAACAAAGCACATACAAAATTAGCTGTAGCTCACAGAAGGAAACAGTTCAGGAAACTAATCAGAGTATTATTTTGTAGCCGACTGTTGTGGTTGCGGAAAGAGAAAATACTGATGAAGTGTGAATATGTAAAAAAGATGTAAAAAGAAGAAATGGGTGGCTCAATTACAGTACATGTCCAAATAATAAATATTCTCTTGTCACACAGCTGTAAATAAGTTTTGTTTCTAGGTGAGTGAGTGGACAGATGAAATCTGGAAGTTCTTTTGAAATCACCCATTCCCTCAAAATGACCAGAACCTATAAATTATAAATTTAAAATATAATAATTTAAATA
>VXBZ01002121.1:0-15958 GCA_013399135.1 Heliornis fulica
TACAATTTTGTGAGTCTGTGTGAATCTGTGAACTCTGGACTTCTCAAATGAATAAGTAGTTTGATCTCTAATGTGGGAAGGGTGACATCCAGTTGGAATGAAATGAAGGACATAGAGTATTGTTGACAATGCACAGTAACTTAGCTCTTGACAGCTTTGATTTGAACATCAAAATGAATAAATCAGACAATAAATATGTGTCTTATTGTGAAACATGAAGGGTTAGGAAGGTTATGCAGTGTGTTAATTGCCTGAAATTTCTTCTGTAAAGGCATAATTTTTAACTGCTGCCTACACACCAAATAAATCAAGTTTACTGCTCTTCTGGTCCTTCAGATGTTTCCACAGTTCACAAAAACAAATGCATATTTTTGAAGGATCCAGCTTGCTTGGGACTAAGTGTTACAAGACAGGATCCCTTAGCACACCAGGATTAACCTACAGAATGGCTGGGAAAGCTCATTTGGCTTCACCTGTACCTTGTGCTTTGTTCTACTTCTACTGTTAATCCCTCATTTTTCAGTGGACCCAAGTTATACAACATAAATTCATATAAATGTACCTGTTCCATGAACACATTTGGTCCAAATTACCAATTTGTTCTTCCTACATGAAGTGTTATCTTTTGGGCTTTGGAAAGAGAAGACCATCCTCACAAGCCTTCAATTTTGGAAGGGATCAAATGTTTTGATAAAAAGACTTCTGTGATAAGAAACAACATTCCTCCTGTAGCAATGGTACTTAACTTTTGATGCTTGCTTGTATTTTTAGAGTGTGCTTTAAAGAGGATGTATTATCCCAGTAATACTGTTCGCAGATAACTGAGAAAAAGATCCATATAGCATTTCATAACACTGTAATTTTTGTTGAATTTCTGAATGTGTTATTTGGACTGATCTAAAAAAAAAATCTAATAAACTCTTCCCACAGAAACTGAAACAGAAGAATCAGCAGCTGAAGCAGATCATGGATCAGTTACGGAATCTCATTTGGGACATAAATGCCATGTTGGCAATGAGGAACTGAACAAGGAAAATCAAACTTTGTCATTGGAAAAGATACACATTTGTTTGGATATACATAATTTCTTTTTAAGGAGTAACATATTTTCCCACAACCATATTGCAGTAATGTGTGAAAAGTCTTCAATATTAAAATGTTTGGGTTTTGTACTAACTGAAACAGTGTTGGCTTTTTTTTTTGTTAAAAATTTAATCTTACAGGTTTTACCTGAGTGATTCACTTAGGCTGAATATAATGCAGCCTAAGTGACATACAGTAATAATTTTGATAGCTGTGCAAATGGGGTTTTTTATAAATGAAGTCTTTCTGGAATTTTAAAATTAAGTCTTAGGTGAAGACTACATATCTAAGTCCTCAGCATCAATTTCTGCTGTTAACTACATGTTATAATTTATTGAATACTGCTCCAGCTATTGTAATGTGTAGTATTCCTGTAGCATTATTGTGGTTGGAATACTTCAGGTTTGTTTACCAGAATGCATTGAATAACCACCTCATTAATCTTTCCCCTATGACTGCCAGTCATAGAAAACTACGGAGTATATGAGTAGTTAATTATTTCAAATTAATCGTTGACCTTCAGCTTTCTTCTGGTATTCCCACAATTTCCAATAGCCCTGAATCTAACTTAATCATTTTTATTAGCCACAGATCCTACCAGTGGACTATGTGTCTCTTTTTCAAGATTAAGAATAATGCTGTTTCAGTACAAATCTATAGGGAGCACTGCTGTTAATATTTGGCAAGTTGAAAACTGACCATCCTCATGATTTGCTTCTTGCATATTACTTTTAACTCCCATTCCATGCCATGTCAGATTCCTTAATACTTCTGTGAGAAAGATTTTTCTCAAAAACTTTGAAAGAGTCCAGTTACATGTTACCCTTCTAAAATTTATTCTTTTTACAATACAGGCTCTTGATATTGAATTTTCATTGGTTTGAGATGCATGGTTTATATTTAATTGTTGTCCTACCAGAATTTTATTATTTGGGGTTTTTTTTTAATAATTTCAACCTATTTGTCAATTTCTTGGGGTAAAAATCCCTGGCTTGTAATAGATTTGATCACAGCTGGTTTACAATCTGTGACTTGCCCCTGAAATTAGGCACAGCATTGTTATCTTTTATGTCTCTCTTTGAAGTCTTTAAAACTCACAGATGAACAGACGCCCAGTCTTATAATTGCAAATGAACAGCTAGAAAATGTTCATTTTGACAAGCTTACCAAGTGTTGAAAGTGATATGTAGTAGATGTGAGTAGATGTCAAACACCTTAGGAATAAGGTTGCTTTCTTTTCTCCTGCATTACAAAGGGAAGAGTGGATAGCTCACTGTGCAAAGCAGAACTGCTCGTTTCTCATTTGGATTGACCACTTTGGCAGACTTTTTGGTCAGGAATAATAGTGGATTCCTGCAGCTGTATTATAAGTGAAGGCAAAACCGATCAAAATTTTGAAGGAAACCTTGGAAAATGAGGTTAAGAGTGCAAGTAGAGATTTTATTTTCTTGGTTGTTTATTTTTGTATATGCTAGGTGTAGTGGTATCTTTCTCTTGTGTGTATAAGCATCCAACCTAGAAAAACTGATTAAAGTGGTTTTTAAGTGGCACCAAGATCTTAACTGTAAGTGTAAAATTCTCAGTATTTTGTTCAATTTTTGTTACAATTATGGAAAATGGAGATTGGTCTGTACTTTACTGCCTGTATGCTACCTATGTATTCTTGTTAAATGTCTTTTAAAGTTTGTTGACTTGTTATTGCATATAGGTGTGCAGAAGTAACCTAAAATGTTCATAAGAGTGAAAATATTCTGAGTAGATATCTAGCCAATGCAATATTCAGCTTACTCTGTGCAGCTGCTAGCAGTAGCCAAGGTTTATACTACAATTTTTCATCTGGGAGAGACGAGAAAACACTTCAAACCACTTCCAGAATAGATAGCACAGTAGCTAAATTGCAAAGTGCAGGAATTGACAGAATTGTAAATTATCGCAGTAAATACTGTCAAAACAGGAACTTTGCAAGGTGTTGGACCCAAACCATACACATTGACTTACACAGATGAAAGTAAGGGTAGTGAACATAACTCATGTGCTACCACATCCATGAATAAGTATAAGATTTGGCCAAGAAGATGACAGTTTTAAGAAAAGTGGCGATTCCTCAGCTGTGAAAGACTTCAAGTCTGGGCATCCACATGTGCTGAAATTTAATTTTATAGATAATACTAACTGAACTTTAACTTCTATTTAATGAAACGGCACCAAATTAAGTATTTACAACACCAGCAAAGCAATATCAACACAGATGTTGCGGTGTTTTGTTTATATATTGTTGATTCTTTCTGGTCAGGCAGAAGCTGGATAAACATACAGTCCCAGGAGCAGACACCAGAACCTAGGATGAGTCTGGTTTTGAAATATGAAAATATTCCAGGGTGTGGGGTTCTTAGGACTCTGTTTTACCTAGGGAGGACTTGGGACAGTGGAGCTAGGATGCTGAATACTTGTAGTATGTTTGTAGGGACACCCCAGGTTAACACAAACTCTCAAAATGAAACTATTAATCCAGCACCTTTGTTTTGTTTACAGTATGACAGATCTTGAACGTTTGGTTCAGTGTCTCAGTACAGAAGATGCCTGCTAGACACTGCAAAGGTCCCTTGTTTTTCTGATGTCAAAAGACACAAGTGTGGAGCAGATACATGTCTGTGCTGGTTTTGGCTGGGATAGAGTTAATGTTCTCCATACTAGCTAGTGTGGGGCTGTGTTTTGGATTTGTGCTGCAAACAGTGCTGATAACACAGGGGTGTTATTGTCCCTGCTGAGCAGGGTTTACACAGAGCCAAGGCCTTTTCTGCTCCTCACCCCACCCCACCGGTGAGGGGGCTGGGGGTGCACAAGGAGTTGGGAGGGGACACAGCCAAGACAGCTGACTCTAACTGACCTAAGGGATATTGCATACTGTATGGTGTCATGCTCAGCAGACAACGCTGGCGGAAGAAGGAAGGGGGGGGACATTGAGAGTGATGGTGTTTGTCTTCCCAAGTCACCATTGGGAGTGATGGAGCCCTGCTGTCCTGGAGATGCTGAACACCTGTCTGCCCATGGAAAGTGGGGAATGGATTCCTTGTCTTGCTTTGCTTGTGTGTGCAGCTTTTGCTTTACCTGTTAAACTGTCTTTATCTCAACCCACAAGTTTTCTTGATTTTATTTAGTATTCCAGTTCTCTTCTCCAGCCTGCTGTGCGGAAGAGTGAGCGAGTGGCTGCATGGTGCTTAGATGCTGGCTGGAGGGTTAAACCATGACAATATCATGTTCAAGAAAGGTGCAAGGAGTTTACTTCTCCTCGTCTTCCATAGAGTCAGCAAGGACACATCCAGAGTGCTGTAATAAACCACAACCATTTTTGTTGTGCTGTAGAAAAAAACCTGCTCTGATTACAGTATTTCTTACTGATGGAAAAATTGGAACTTGTGCACAAGTCCTACTTAAATTAATCACTGTAAAGAATTGATATAGATGGAATAGGACAAGGATTCTGGTCTCATAGGAGCCAAGATTTCATCTGTGTGCAGGATGGCTGCACAAGCCAAAAAGACTATAGCTGAAGGATGACTGACAACTGCTGTGGAAATCAGTAAGCTCCAGATGTAGATCTGAAGATCTGAAGTTAAGAAAAAACATTAAAAAAAAAAAAATGCAATGACTCCCAAGGACAGTGTGAGTCAAGTGAGGTTTACAGAGCATGCGTTAGTTTAATTACTTGATGCTAACAGAGGAAATGGGGAATTATAAAGTAATTTACATCAGTGCAGAAGAAATATTTGGAGGAGAGAGTGAGTAGTTTGCTCACTCTCCTTATTTAGTAGTAATGAGGACTGATAATAGAGCATCAGGGCTTTAAAACAGAAGGATTTTTGGTGATCTGTATTGCAGGATATCAATTAAAGTAACACAGAATAGGTACCAATGTAGTGAAAATGTAATGGATAACTGGAATGTAAGAGGTAAATATATGCATTATAGTCAAAATTTTATCTTTTAAAATCTCACTTCTGTGTAAATTTTAAGATTTTTCCTTGCTCACATTTCATGAGGGATGCATTCTGACATCTGTTAAAGCACTACACAGCAAATACCACCCCTGAAAGCCCAGAACAGTGTTTGGGTGGTTGTCAGTGTAGTCAGAAGCAGGATACATGTTTTACGGCACTTCTCACTGGACTGGGTATGGTAAAGTCCATAGGCATATTTGAGGCGATAAGCAGAGTTTCTTGTGTGCACTTAACTGTGGGAGCATCTCAGCATATTGTATGTATGTATGACTGGTATTCAACTTGCAGGGTACCTAATAGCTCAACTACTTCTGCTTGTGCATGTGTTCCAACAAGTGATGACATCACTGCTGAGAGTATGTAAACTGTGGTTTTCTGGTGTGCTGAGCCCCCTTGGGCCCCTCATGCTCTCACTTTCCCTTCTCAGCTGACTGCCCCTACTACACAGCGGTGGAGTAACCTTCTGGAATAGCATTGAAAATGAGCAGCTGAAAGAAATGAATTAATTACACATTGGTGGTAAAATGTGTTCCTAGGTCATAGAATCATAGAATCACCTCGGTTGGAAATGACTTTTAAGATCATCGAGTCCAACCGTTAACCAAGCACTGCCATCCCACCACTAAACCATGTCCTTAAGCACCTCATCTATCCATCTTTTAAATACCTCCAGGGATGAAGACTCCACTACCTCCCTGGGCAGCCCATTCCAGAGCCTGGCAACCCTCTCGGTGAAAAAGTGTTTCCTAATGTCTTGCCTAAATCTGCCCTGGCGCAGCTTCAAGCCATTCCCCCTCGTCCTGTCGTCTGTTACCAGGGAGAAGAGGCCGACCCCCACCTCACTACAGCCTCCTTTCAGGAGAGGGCGATCAGGTCTCCCCTCAGCCTCCTCTTCTCCAGACTAAATAACCCCAGTTCCTTCAGCTGCTCCTCGTATGACTTGTGTTCCAGACCCCTCGCCAGCTTGGTTGCTCTCCTCTGGACCTGTTCCAGCAGTGCAACATCTTTCTTGTAGTGAGGGGCCCAAAACTGAACACAGTATTCAAGGTGCGGCCTCACCAGCACCGAGTACAGGGGCACGATCACTTCCATACTCCTGCTGTCCACACTACTCCTGATACAAGCCAGGATGCCATTGGCCTTCTTGGCCACCTGGGCACACTGCTGGCTCATATTCAGGCGGCTGTCATTCAGTACCCCCAGGTCTTTTTCCACCAGGCAGCTTTCCAGCCACTCTTCCCCAAGCCTGTAGCACTGCATGGGGTTATTGTGACCAAAGTGCAGGACCCAGTGCTTGGCCTTGTAGAACCTCATACAGTTGGCCTCGGCCCATCAGTCCAGTCTGTCCAGGTCCCTCTGCAGAGCCCTCCTCCCCTCCAGCAGGGGGGAGGAGGGCTCTGCAGAGGGCCCTCTGCACCCCACCCAGTTTGGTGTCATCTACAAATTTACTGAGGGCACACTCAGTCCCCTCATCCAGGTCATTGATAAAGATATTAAANNAGACTGTGTCAAAGGCTTTGCTGAAGTCCAGGTAGATAACATCCACAGCCTTTCCCTCATCTACCAGGCGGATCACCTGGTCATAGAAGGAAATCAGGTTAGTTAGACCTGCCTTTCATGAACCCATGCTGACTGGGCCTGATCCCCTGATTGTCCTCCATATGCCTGGTGAGCACACTCGGGATGAACCTCTCCATAATCTTCCCCGGTACCGAGGTCAGGCTGACAAGTCTGTAGTTCCCTGGATCCTCCTTTCAGCCCTTCTCAAAGATAGGCGTCACATTTGCCAACCTCCAGTCATCTGGGAGGTTGGCAAATTCCCCTGTTCTCCAGAAGTGCTCATAAATGATAGAGAGTGGCTTGGCAAGCTCCTCTGCCAACTCCTACAGCACTCTTGAGTGGATCCCATCCGGCCCCATAGTCCTGTGGATGTTCAGGTGGCATAGCATGTCAAAGACTGCTTCCTCCTGGATTATGGGGGTTTTATTCCACTCTGTCCCCATCTTCCAGCTCAGGAGGCTGGGTATCCTGGGGATAATTCGTTCAGTTGTGCGCCCCGAAACAGCCACTGCTGTTTCGGGGTGCACAACTGAATATTGCATAGTAGGGAGTATAGGGAGTGTAGGTGTAAGAGCTCTTGCTCGAAGACTAGTAATTCTGATACAGTAATTCTGCGTGAAATGCTGCATTAGTTTTGCGGTCAGTGTGTTACTAATGCAGTGAAAGAGAAGAATACTGATGTGCTACCATATGAATAATCATTGGAATAATTTGTGAAAGCAAAGATGAGGCTCAAATGTAGAAATTCTTGGGAAGATGCAAAGGGGAGATAACTAGAGTGGTTTGGAGCGGCTGTAGTACAGACCAGTGAAAGAAGGTAAACAAGGACACCAATGAGGAGGGGTGGGTAGAGGAGGCCTCTTAATGCTAAAGCAACATACTGATTTCCCTAGGAGTTTAGATGATGTCTCTTGGGTTACTTAGAAATTTCAAAACACGGCACAAAAAGACTCAATAAGCACACCAGGAAAGGGCAAAAAAGTCCAGTCTTACATTGGTGAAACAAAAGGTGGACTATACTAATGTTACTGGTTTCTCCACCTTTAGATTATACAGTTGCAAAGGATCTGTTCATCAAATGGCTCTTTGTCAGATGATTAGCTCCTGAGAGCCCCTGGACTAGGTGCCACCTGCAGGCATTAAACAGGCTTTCACGGCTTCTCAGAAATGATTTGCTGCTGAGATTCCTCTGCAGGTTAACAGCACCTTCATGGAATTTCTATTAGAGGAACCAGAGCAGAAAAGGAAATGAAGCAGTACCTTGCTTCTTCCTCCCCACCCTGCATCCCTGGCCTCCCCCCTTACTGCTGGTTCGTTTCCGAGTGAAGAGCTGCTCTATGATCTTACTGCAAAGCTGAAGAAGTAGCTCATACCTGAGTGCTGCATGTTGACTCAGTAGAACTTGGGAAGCCATTTACTAATGGCGATGCTATTTATCACCCTTCCCCAGCTGACACTAAAAACAGTGCTTTCCTGCCTTGCAGCGTGAGCTCATGTCCCTGCAAGTTTCTTCAAGCACAGGCACAGAGCGCTGAACTGACTGCCTAAAATGTGTGATCGTGTTTTGCCTCAGATACCAAGTAGCATTATAAATTGTTATGTAAACCACATGCTACTTTTATAGCATTTGCATGTGTTACATATATTTTTGTTCAGTGTGGGAGGTTTTAATTACTTTCTAGGAAACAAGAATTTCTTTTGAAGGTCTTGAATAGTCTGAGCAACCACATCTAAGATGCCTTCCAGCAATTACAGAAGACAGAAGGGGTGGAAATGGGACACAGGCACTGTACTTTTCTCACAGGGAAGAAAACGGGTTATTACATGTGTTTAATTACTACTGCCACAGTCCCGATTTCTCATCATAATCATTTGGTAGCTTAGATTTTAGAAAACCTATGAGCCCCACTGTACCGTTTTGAGAGTAATCAGCAGATTCACAGTAGTTAAGCCAAATACAATTAGATTTATTTATTTTCAGCCCCATGAAGTTGCAGAGACCACTACAATTTAAATTAGCTTTGCAAAGCTGGAGAGGAGTTGGAATTAATTAACGCAGAGTATACGACTTTCAGATTTGAGCTTTTCAACTTGACTTAAACAGTTCAGTTCTTTTTCCTGCTGAACAAAGAAGCAAACAGAGAAACAGTAAAATCCTTCAGTTGAACGAACTCACGTCACAGGCGGAAGTAACGTAAACAGGTGGAAGTTTCAACCTGCTGATGCTCTGCAATGCAGCTGCTGAGCAGATCGTGGAATGGACTGCAACCGTTTTCCTACACATTGACATGGCATCTAACAAAAGAGAGCTGTTGGATGACACAAAGCTGGGAGGAGTGGCTGACACACCAGAAGGTTGTGCTGCTATTTCACAAGATTTAGACAGGCTGGAGAGCTGGGCAGGGAGAAATCGAATGAGATTTATTAAGGGCAAGTGGCCAGGAAGGCCAGTGGCATCCTAGGGTGTGTTAGAAGGGGGGTGGATAGTAGGTCAAAAGAGGTCCTTCTCCCCCTCTACTCTGCCCTGGTGAGACTGGGCATTGTGTCCAGTTCTGGACCCCTCAGTTCCAGAAGGGCATACAACTCCTTGAGAGAGTCCAACTCAGGGCCATCAAGATGATGGAGTGGAACATCTTCCTTATGAGGAAAGGCTGAGGGAGCTGGGTCTCTTCAGCTTGGAGGAGTAGAGACTGAGGGGTGACCTCATTAATATTTATAAATATGTTAAGGGTGAGTGTCAGGAGGATGGATCCAGGTACTTCTCAGTGATGGCCAGTGATAGGACAAGAGGCAATGGGTCCAAGCTGGAACATAGAAAGTTCCATCTTTATATAAGAAGGAACTGTTTCACTGTGAGGGTGACGGATTACTGGAACAGGCTGCCCAGAGAGGTTGTGGAGTTTCCTTCTCTGGAGACATTCAAGACCAATCTGGACATGTTCCTGTGTGATTTAATCTAGGTGATCCTGCTCAGACAGAGGGATTGAACTAGATGATCCTTCAAGGGCCCTTCCAACTCACAACATTCTGTGAATCTGTGATTCTGTTGCGAGGACAGAGCCCAAACTGCAGCACTGTGTGTGCTGGCTGTGTTCAGGTTAAAGCACATCTATGTATTGATTGCTTCCATGGGGCGCATGAGTAAAATTTCAGGAGCTCCCTCTGTAATGGTCTGTGTAGTTTTTAAAAGACCTTTACTGACACACAATAAAAGGAACTCTCTGCTGATCAACCCTACGCTGGTGTGCCAATTAAGACCTCTCTTTGTATAGGTGGAGTTATACAGACCTGATGGGAATATCTGTCCCTGGAGGGATACAGGAGGGGTGAATGACAGAAACAGAGAGCAAAAAGTTGCTTCCCTCAGGACTGAAGGCCTTGCTTTCCCTTTGTTTCACATATATTTGTTTGTCAGCTTTTTAATCGAATATGTGAAAAACTCTCCTTTTAGCACGTGCAGGTTTCCATTTCCAGCTCCAAGACCATGTGCATTTGAAGTCTGGGCTTGAGCTGTTGAAAGGCAGGAATTATCTACAGTGTGCAAATGTGAACATGGAGTGCAACTGCCCAGGAGACTGGTGATACATCATCTCCAGGGTTTTTGTCGAGGCCTTATATTTTAACAGTGTCAGCCTTCCCAGTCTGTTGCAAGCACAATTTACACCCCTTCTGTCTCCTAAGAGGAAAGGAAATAGAGGCGACAGAGATGTTCCCAGAGGAGTGACTAATCTTTACCCTTCAGGAGTGTTCAAGGATAGCCACCTCTACTAATCATTAAAGAGTTGTTTTTAAAACAAAAAAAAAAATGCAAAGGAGTTAATCCCATTTCCCAAATGTTCTGCAGTGCACATCATTATCTATTCAGTTTCTCGTAGTCATTACCAGTGAAAAATTAGGTCTAGCAATGAATGGTCAGTATGATGCTGTCAGCAACACACTCTTCAATTTTAAATTTAAAATGGAGTCTGTTGTCTGCCTGTATCAGCTATTAACTTTACTGTCATTGTCACAAAGCCATCAATCTCTGTCCCAAACCCATTTTCTGTGTAGAATCAGCCCTTCTTCCTTATTTCCTACACATGCAGATTTTAAATCATCTTGTAAACCTTGTACTGCACCAAAGGTTTAAGGCTGCAGTACTTGGCAGACGGGGTTTTGGGGGTGGGGGTGGTGAACTGGTTCTACTGAAGCTAATGGAAAATGCAGTAGAACTTAATTTTCAAGTAATTGCTACTAAATTTATTTCAGAAACAGTGCACACAGTGACCTTCATAGGATGGATCTTTCATTTTAGAGATGATCTCTGCTTGTGTGGCATGAAAGCATCTGAAAGCATCAGAAATGCCACAGTTAGTTGCCTTCTAGTTTAATGTGGGGGTTTGTTACCAGAATATTTTAAGCATTTAATTGAAAGAATCATCTGTTCTGGGTTATGCCTCTCTTCAGTGTCTAACAATGTCTAAGAACACTGACTTTTAAGGCCCATAAATTTCTTTACAATTTGCAGGAGGGCACAGATTTGGGAGCAAGCATATGCTATATGAAGGATAGCTGCGATAGAAAGAGTTCCTTGACTTGAGAGTGTGTTCTGATCTTCATTTTATTCTATAAACATGAATCTTTTGAGCAGGAATGTTTTTTAATATCTACAGAGAAGTTTCTGCCTCCTGGGCCCATGACAGAAAGTTGCTTCATTAACCTACATCTCTCACTAGAAAAGCTGTAATGGGACCAATTTGATAACTAGAGTAACTGAGATTACTAATGAAAGGGGTAATCTTCACCATTTGCACATGTGTTTACTTTGTTGTGAAAGTTGTTAAAGTGTCAGGCACTTGGATCCTGAGTCCTCCAAGAGCTGTTTTGCCTCTGAGTGCCTGTGCAACAGCTGAGGTGACACTAATCCTTGTTACAAATCTTGTGTTCAATCCCATCTCACCCTGTAGGTACCTAGATTGCAACGAAGCCTAGGTTTTCTGTACTGGAAATCACAGTCTTGCTAAGCCTTGGTGTAACAGCTGCTGGTGTCCCTAGATAGCATGAAGAATTGGCAAAGCTCCTGTAGTGACCTTTTGGTACCAGCTCTCAGGAGCTGGGGCTGTTAGGCATTTTCTGGGAAACATGCAAGAGACAGCCCCAGGAGGCAGACCTCATTGTCTCATTGGTGAGTAAAGCACCTCCTTAAAAGACACACATTCATGTCTTTGACTTTTGATAGCACATCAGGCTCGGCTTGAGGCAGAGGGACGCAGCAGCATGAGTTGGGCCTGAAAGGAGGTGATTTTATGTCTGGAAGGTTCTTTTTTTGCATACATAGGAGCCTCACTGCAGAGAGAGAAAGCTAACGTGTATTTCATGAAAACTGAAAGATGACACAAAGGATGCGCATAATTTGTAGTTGTTGGCAGATAAAGCTCCTGAGTACAAATCAAATAGCTGCATCTAGAAAGGGGAAGAGTAACAAATACTACACAATGGGAACCAAGGAAGTACTCCCCTTCCTACAGCAACAAAGTCCAAAGGATAAAGAGAGCAACAGCATTGTGTAAGGAAATCCACTGAAGCAAGGTTAAGCACCAGGTATTTTGGCCATCAGACTTTATTCCAGCTACAGTGCTTCCCTGGTCAGGGATTCAGATGCGCTGGCCCTTAAGACTGTGTCACAGCTCAAACAGCAGCAGGGGCTTTGCCTCAGTCTCTGGAACAGCCGAGAGCATCACACCTGATCTTCTAGCGCAGTTTCTCTGATTACAGTGAATTTGCACTTAGAGGCTCAAGTGTGAGACCTGGCTGTAGTACCTTCTTACCAGACCTCTGCAAAATTGCCAAATACTCCCTTAGAGACAATTCACAACTCACCCTCTACCTTATGCTCTCTGCACACTTTCAAATAGCATGTAAGAGAGTCTTGTAACTTCTTCCACCTACCAACACACCTGTGTAAACCACCAGCTGCACATGTAAAATCACAAACCCAAGCCTCTACTGCTCACATTTTGTATGGCTGGGAAAAACAGCCTTTTTGGATGGCAACAAGCATCCTTGGCCAAGCCACTAGATCCGTGAAGCTGCTTCCCTGACAGGACTCCAATAGCCAGGTGAGAACCTCCACCACCTCTTGGAAGGGTGAGCCTGCAGTGCCACTTGTCTTCTAGGGCTTACCTAAATATAGAAGAAGACTAGGAATAAATGTGAGAAGACGCTTTATGACAGAAGAAGAAAAGTGTCCTGGACTTATCCTCAACCAGCCAGACAGAGGAGTTGTCATCAAACCCTGCTCTTCACTCTGACTTCCTTGTACCTGTAGAGGGTCTGTGATCTGAAAATGTAATGCCACCCTATCTGTAAAGTAGGAAGGATAATAAGACTTAGTTGCAGATCTCTTTTACTAGTTATTGATGTCTAGAAGTAGGTTGGCACTTTGCAAAACAAAAAGAATGCTGCTATCTCTGGGAGCTTTTAATCAATGAATTGTACACACCATTCTGGAGCTCATCAGTGCCCCGAATGGGATATCCTCCAGTTTTGGAAACACTTGGCCTTGACTGAATGGCAGCATCGTACTGGAGCAAGGAGGGCTGCAGGAGCTCCGATCAGCAGCCGAAGTATGCCTTCAGACAGGATGTATGGAAACGGTCAGTTCCTTTCTAAACGGCATAAAAGAAACAGTCAGTTGCTGAGGAGGGCAAGGGGCATGGGGGAGATGATAAAGGCATCACTAAGGTGTGATGTATGGCCCTGGTGGAAATGGGAGCAGGAAATATTGCAGTTGATGCTACAGGTCAGAGCAGTGTTCTGGGGAGCCTTGAAGGGAAGTACAAGTAGCTGAAATTTAATGCAGGAGGCCAAAGGAAAATGATGGAAGAATTCAGAGGTGCTGCTGTTGAGGCAGATGATTTACTGAGGTATTTGAAATAGGTTGCAAAGGAAAAAGATGGAAATGAAGAGGAGGCTCTAGTAGTCTTGAGGAGAAATGATCAGGGCATGACCACAATTTTTGTCTCATGGCTACAAGGGTGAACCTTAGAGAAGTTGTACATGGTGAAATGATGTAATTTGGCAAATGTCTGGCTCTCGTCTCAGACTGGGAGAGATGAGTCTCAGGAGATTTAATTAACATGTAAGACTACTTGTAGGAAATCACTAAGTGTTGCTGTGCCCAGAAGTTTCTAAAGAATTAGAAAGCAAAATGAGAGATGGTCACGATTTCCTGATTTCAAAAAGAAATTCAACAAGTGGCAATCTGTGCTTGCTGTCCAAGCAATGAATTTCAGACCTGTTGTCTCCCTATGACTGGAAAGTTCTAGAAAGATGAAGTCCTTCTTTCTTGGTCCTCTAAAGGGCTGACTCTGCTGTTTGAAACCTAGCTCGATGTATCTTTATAGAAAGATAAAGTAGAAATTCTACCTTGCTTTCATATTGACTTGTTATAGAAGAGCAACTGTTCCTAAAATGTTTTCACATATTCATCCATCTCCCTTCAGAGAAAGTGGTGTGCCAGTTTCTGAGGGAGAACAAAATTATCATGTATTATTTTTAGATTTAAGTAATTTGTGGTCAATGTTACATTGCCAAAACAGGGTACCAAACTCCCAGTTTCAAAACCAGGCAAGTTTATTGGATATCTATAAAACTTGGTGTGAAGGAAAGAGGAGAAATCTTCACCTAACTCAAATAATCTGACATGTGCTGCCAGCCTACAAATAAGACTGAAGCTGGAGTAGCTCAGAAAGAGAAGATGAGGAATATTAATGTACTGAAATGTCTATACGTGGATGCAGGGAGAATGGAAAATAAGCAGCAGGCACTAGAAGAGATACTAAACAATGAAGTTTATGAACTAGTGGGCACAGCTGAGGCAAGGTGGGTTGATTCCTGGCAATGCTTTGCATGCCAATAAAGAAGGAGACAGTCTGCACAAACAGGCGGAGGGGCGGTGGCAGGATGTAGCAACTGTGTTTTCTTGGTGGTGTGGTGCACACAGTGGGCTCAAATGATGTTCTATTTTATTGAAGAAACTGAAAATTGATGCATCAGGAGAAATAATGAACATGATGGACCTGATGCATGAGCTCTTGGAAATCCATAAAGTCCTAAACAAACTGATCATTTGCTAGAAAAGACAGTTCAAGCATCTTAAGTGAAATTAATATTCATAATTCCTTAGGGAAGTTACAATATGCTGGACGCTCTGTTTGAAGGCTGGGTGTATTCTTATGAAGTTTCCTAATTGCAACAATTAGTGCCGGTCTCGGGATGGGCCACCCACTTCTCTTTCCCACTTTGATGTCTGCTGCTGAAGGGAAGAATGTAAATAGAAGCTGGACTGTAAACACAAACACTGAGTCTTTGGCCCCAGTATCATAGCCCTGAGCCACTGTTTTAGGTTGGACAGCTTAAACATATAAGGAAGAACTATCCTATGAAATGTGAAACCATTAAAAAGACATTTTAGCCAGTTTCCAGCATAGGTGTTTTGACCGTTACTTGATTTGGAGTTGTCTTTTTCACAGCAAGTGTTGATCACTGAAATCCTGCATCATTCAGATGAAATCCAGCACTTGGAGCCAGCTGGGTTTGGGTGAGGCAGACTCAGCTTTCTAATAGAGCACTGGGAGCCATGACTGACCAAACTGGCCAAAGGGATATTCCATACCATGCTGTATAACAATCGTCATGCTCAGGAATAAAAACTGGGGTAGAGGAAGAAGAATGTGGGGTTTGATCTTCCAAGGTGTCCATGGCTCAGCTGCTTTGCCTCTGGGAGAGGGTAAGTGATCTCCTCTGTCTCACTTGGCATTTTTCTCTTTCTCTCACCTGTTAAACTGTCTTTATTTTAACTCATGAGTTTTCTCACCATTGTTCTCCTTGTTCTCTCCCAGCAGAGCTGAAAAACTAATGGGAAAAGGTAGTCTTGTGAGCATGTCAGTGCCAAGTGCCAGGTCCTGCACAATAACCTCAGGCAGCACTTCAGGCTTGGGGCAGAGTGTCTGGAGAGCTCCCTGGAGGAGAAGGACCTGGGGGTGTTAGTTAACAGCTGGCTGAACATGAGCCGGTGTTATGCCCAGGTGGCCAAGAAGGCCAACAGCATCCTGGCCTGTATCAGGAATGGTGTTACCGGCAGGAGTAGAAAAGTGATTGTCCCATTGTACTCAGCTCTGGTGAGGTTGCACCTCGACTGCTGTGTACAACTTTGGTCCCCTCGCTACAAGAAGGATGTTGAGATGCTGGAGCACATCCAGAGATGGATGAAGAAGCTGGTGAAGGGTCTGGAGCACAAGTCCTACAAGGAGCAGCTGAGGGAACTGGGGCTTTTT
>VXBZ01002121.1:17219-42719 GCA_013399135.1 Heliornis fulica
CTCTGCCCTCGTGAGACCTCACCTGGAGTACTATGTCCAGTTCTGGAACTCCCAACATAAGAAGGACATGGACCAGTTGGAGAGGGTCCAGAGGAGGGACACAAAGATGATAAAGGGGATGGAGCACCTTTCCTACGAGGACAGGCTGAGAGTTCAGCCTGGAGAAGAGGAGGCTCCGGGGAGACCTTCTAGCGGTCTTCCAGTACCTCAAGGGGGCCTACAAGAAAGATGGGGAGAGGCTGTTCAGTAGGGCCTGTTGGGACAGGACAAGGGGTAATGGTTTCAAAATAGAGGGAGGGAGATTTAGATTGGATATTAGAAACAAGTTCTTTACTGTTAGAGTTGTGGAGCACTGGAACAGGTTGCCCTGAGAGGTGGTGCATCCCTGGAGACGTTCAAGGCCAGGTTGGATGAGGCCCTGGGTAACGTGATCTAGTTGGGGGTGTCCCTGCTTCTTGCAGGGGGGGTTGGACTAGATGGCCTCTGGGAGTCCCTTCCAACTCTAGCCATTCTATGATTCTGTGATTCTATATTCTGTGTTTCTATGAATACATCATCACAGGACATCAGGATAGCCATGAGGTTAATGCCATGGCTGTTTCTGAAGCATATCAGTGGAGAGTGACACCTTCAGCCTGGTTTGGCGAATGCTTTCTCACTTCTGGAGGTACGAGACATCTCAAGAGCCCATATGAATTATGGAGTAAGAGACTAGGTTCCCAGACTTCCACCTTCTGCTAGGGATCCAGGGCCATGAGTCCCTTTCCAGAGAGCTTCCCACAGATGTGTGTGCACTACTAAATAACTAAGGATAGTTCATTTTCATTCAAAATCTCTTTTCCACAGACAGTATGAACAAAATTCTCTCAAGGTTGAATCTGTCCACCACCCATTAGCTACCACCATCCCAGAAGGCCATGAAGCTTCCCTTCTCCTTCACAAGCCACAGATACAAATAAATACAAAAACACATAAAAAAAATCACCATACAAAAACCACTGCGGAAAACAGTCTCGCATCATATAAACACTCTGGAAGGAAAAAAAAAACCCACAAAGTTATTATGGTCCTAGGAGGACCATTATGTCCTCCATCCCCGTAGAAACTGTGTGCTAGGAGTATGGATTGCCAGTTGCCAGCAGAGGACGAGCCCTGGGCTGTCAGGATACAGCCCACACCATGCCCCTGGGTGGGAAGGCACAGTCTGAGCGTTGTGTAAAACGCGGTGGGGGAAGACAGACATCTCCAGCTGAACTCCTGCAAGGGGAGGGCATGTGCCTCCCAACATGTAGTTGTTGAGGCACAAGGTCCTGGTCTGTATGAGGCAGTGAATGGATTTGAAATATTATCCTCTGGTGTTGATTTTAGTTTCATGTCTGCGTGTTGTGAGGGAACATTTCACAGTGGCTGGACAGTGTGCTAAAATACACAGAGGAAGATTTATGGGCTGGCAGAGACCAGTGGAAAGAGGCCTGCAGGCTACTTACCTGAATGTGAGCATTACCAAAGGCAGGCACAGCCTGCCCCGTCTGCAGGCACGGCCTCCTGGCCTTGGAATGCAGCAGAGCTGCTCGCAGGTGGCTCTTCAGATCCAGGATTTACTGTGGTCCCCTCTCAGCACTTGTTGTGGTACCCACGTGCAACCCAGAGCAGAGAGGCCAAAACCACGCGTGCACCTGGTGCTTCAGACTTTGCAGATACTCGTCTCGGTTTCCGCTCTCGTGGGGCTCGCTGCTGCTCGTGTGCAGCTGCTTCCTACTGCCTCCCCATCGCCCCAAAAGCTGATGCCCTGCTCCTCTCCCAGCATCCCAGCTGAGACCCTCTCCTTTAGCCTGGCTTAAATGCTTCTGAGAGGTAGATGCTTCCTTGCATGGATCAGTTGGAAGACGGGGAATGGTTCTTTGACTAAACTACCCCTTAATCCTTTAACGGGAAGCTTTTATCTAGCGGAACAGGGGAGTGAAACACACAGAACGAAGGCTTGTTAGCAGGAAATATTGCACCGTTGTGTTTCCTTTGGCAGCTCAGCAGCCGACTGCAACACTTTATAGACAGGCGTGTGTCAAAGCAAGCTGCGCTGTGGGGCTGGATGCAGCCTGCTGGGAGTAGGGACAGGAGGGGAACTGGAGATGGGTCTGGGATGAGATACTGTGATCTGCAACTGCCCTGCAAGGACTATTAAATCTGTGCCTTTAGATACAGAAACAGTGTGGGACTATCAACACTAAATATGTCAGTCACAGGTAGAAATTGCCTGGCGTCCTGCAATTCTGATTTGCATGAAATCAGAAGTAGTAGGAGGAAATCTGCCTGCAGCAGACTTTCGATTTACGTCAGTCTGCCAAACTCTTCAGCGAAAGCAAGCCGTTGTGCGAACACTTAGTCATCGCCTTCATTTAACATCCAGTGGGTGTACTGTTTGGCAGCCTAGCCCTCCGAAGAGACAGCCCTGGCATCTCATTTTAGCACATTATCCCATTAGATTGTGTGCTGTAGTATCCTGGTGTAAGGAAAGCAAGGAAAACACATAACTGTATGTGCACAAGGGGCACACAGGCAAAACTGGCTTGTCTGGGGCAAGCAGAGTGCCTGGGATTAAAAAGCTGGAGAGTGGCAGAAAGGGCAGGGCAGGTGAGGGGAGCTCTGGGGCTGCCCAGGCAAGCTGCGGGGTTGGAGACCACCACAGCCTCCTCGTGCTGAGGGACCTGGTCCCAAACCTGCACCTGGAAGGAAGCAAAGGCACTGCTGTCCAGGCAACTCAGTCAGAGTCAGAAATAGAATCAGCACAGCTCTGACACACTCAGCACACCTTGGAAATGTTCTCTTTTTGCTGTGTCTTCTTCTGTCCTCAGTGGTGCTCAGACTATCAGTGTTCTGGCTTTGAGGGACATGGCCAGTCTGCTGGTCTTTGCTGGCCCTCCTTGGGGACATTAGCCAGGCCATACCACGTCTCACAAATGGTCTGAGTGGAGACTGATTGCGCAGTGCCTGAGCTGGAGGATCCTGGGAATATCAGGGTGGACTTAAATGTCTTTTTAGACACCAAAATCCATTCAAAATCTGACCCTGCTAGGTATCAAAGATATTTTTTCAAGGTGTGAGCATGATGCCAACTGCAAGTTTATAAAGCACAAAAGTGCACAACATTGATGTTTGCTAAATATTCATCAGCCTTTTTTTTAACAACCCCTCGATGTTGCATTTTTTTCTGTGCTAAGTATTAGTGGTCATAGTGCTACATATCTGGTTTGGTCCTTAGGTGCTTAAGAACTTTGTAATCTAAAATCCAAAGTCCTGACAGATCCTGAGGGGCACGAAGCGCTCTCTGATACTCATGTAGTTGGCAATTAAGACCAAGACTTGTGCAACTACAGGTAAGCACCACATTACATAGCTTTTAGACCTCTCTGGTGCAGAACCCAACAAAAGAGGGGGCATACAGAAATTACAGCCATCCCAGTACATCAAAAGTACCCAGAAACGTGATGCCACAAAGGCCGGCCTGTGCCGATGCTCTCAGTGATGAGGAGCCACAAGCAAACTGCACCTCAGAGAGACCAGGGACCATTCCTGGGGCCAGGTTGTGGCTAGATGCTCTTTGTCAGACCAAGAGCTGACACATGCTAAAAAAAGTTTCCAGGAACCATTTGGATGAGTTATAAGTACACACAGCTGAATTACAGTTTCCCTAGAATCTCCCTGTCACTCCACAGTTGACTGGCACAGAGAAAGTCATCTATACAACCTGTGGATGGAACAACAGTGCTGGGAGAAGAGACCTTTCATCCACCTTGGCTAGGTGCCCTGACTGCTATGCTGCAGCACAGTGTGCTTGCTCCTGCCCCCTTCTCCTGGCCCCAGGAACCTTGATTTTTTTGTGTGTTTAACTGCTTTCCCATGATTTCTCTTAACCTTGGGCAACTCGCTGCCTTGCTGGCCAGCCACCATCTGAGACATTTATCTGCCTCTGGGCAGTCAATGGGGAACCTGAAGAGCACAGAGCATGAGGAAAAAAATCCTGCAAGAGCTTTGTTGGTGTGCTCAGCTAAGTGACAACAAAATCTCTTGCTTGTGGCTTGTACCCTTTTAGATGTTATCCCTAGAAAAACTGGACAGAGCTAATGTGGTGGCTTTGAAACCTTACAACAGGCTGTGATGACATGAGCATCCCTGAAATTCCACCAGTGCTGAGGGTGAAGAGGTGGATATTTTTATTTACAGCTAGCCTGTGACCTGATCCAATGAAAGTATGTTTGTTAATGGGCCAGAGACGAGTGGGATTACTCTCATTACTCCCATAAAGAGTGAGCCCACCAGCAGAATAAACATTGGCAGGATAAAGTAGCAGATGAGTCATCTTTTCCAAACACAAAAAGCCAGCGAGGCAGTAAATAAACATGTTAGTTAAATTAACTATCACACACAAATTCCATATATATTTAAAACAACCCTGGGGTAGCCCGAGCCACATACTGAAATACTGTCTAGATCTCTGTCCTAACAGAAGTGTCTCCAGCTAACACCGCCCCGATGCACAGCAATCCCCGCCGCAGCTGTCCCCTGCCAAGGGAATGCTCCTTCTAATCTGAACCATGTACCAGCTGAGCGCCAGTGGATAAACTAATCGAGTCCAGCAAGACAAACATCCGCGGGTTAACTTCTGCTCTCCTTTGCTTCCTCTACAACCTGTCTGAAGTCTGTGGGGTCATACTAACTAAATTAGAGGTGAATTGTGTTCACAGCATCTCTAGTGTAAACACAACACTACCGTATTCCCCCATGGGCATTTCAAATAACTTTCAAGAATCAGTATAAAAACATAACCATTGAGTTAATAATATTTAAGCTGGTAACTCTCCCCTGGGGGTTTAAAAACTTTTTTTAGAGAAACCAAAATTAGGTAGGTGAACATCTCATGTGTAAATTGATCCTAGCAGTGTAAGGACAAAGCAGAGTGGAGCAGAATCCTTTGCCAATGCATAACTCCTCTTTGTAACAGTCTTCTGGTGACTTTTTTAGACTTTCTTAAAACACCAAACAATAAATGTCCAACAGGATTATGACACGGTCAATTAGACTTCACCTATGGGGAAGTTTCCCCATTGTTCGGTCCACATTGTTTTTGTTAAATTCTATCCTACTGCTCCTCTCTGACTCCACCACTGGCATCCTTTACAGTAAGGAACCAATCACATCGAACGTTGTCTTTAAAGGCCTGATTCAATTCCCGCTGGAGCAGTGGAAGGCCTTCCCGTTACTACAATGTGGGGACAGGCCTGGAAATGTCCTTTAATCAAAGCTGAAAGATCTGTTGACTAAGGGAGATATGAGGTCTGTCCCTCCAGCAGGAACTAGTACACTTATTTTCAAGGACTTGTGATTTAAGGTCGTTCTGATTTAGGGACACTCTGGGTAACAGCTGGGGCCTGTTTTTCAGTGATTTGGATAATATGCTTATGGTCTGTGCACATCAGCTGTACATGTAGGGCTACACAGATGTTTTCATCACACAGGAAGGAGATCTGATGAATATGCCATCACTGCACATGGATACTGTAACTTTCAAAATAGACCTGTGGGGTTTGTATGAACATTTGTAGTCCGAGATGTCAAATTCTAAATCTTAAAAAAGCAGTTTTGGGGGTCTTTTTCTTTCTGTCAGTACTGGATTGCCCACAAAGACAATTTTTTCCAAATTGCATTTCATTTTTAGAAGAAAACTGCAGCTGATGATGATGCTTATTGAAATTCCTTCAGCTTTAACTTTATTTTGATGGCATTCTAATTGAATTTTGGGACCAATTTTCATACAGTCCTACAGTGGCTTGAGTTGGGGGGGACCTCAAAGCACATCCAGTTCCAGCCCCCCTGCCATGGGCAGGGACACCCTCCACTACCCCAGGTTGCTCAAAGTCCCATCCAGCCTGGCCTTGAACACTGCCAGGGAGGGGGCAGCCACAACTTCTCTGAGCAACCTTTGCCAGAGCCTCACCTCCCTCACATTTTGTCTGCACCATTAACCCTTGTTCCATTTTCATGGTGATTTTGACACTGTCTCTAGTATCTTCCTCAAAGCTTTGTTCGGGCTGAGTGCTATGTGGTTTGCTAGTGTGCTTTCCCATTGAAATCCATACAAGTCTAGCACATGGGCAATTTCACAGCATGGAAATGCTGTTTCCAAAAATGCAGTGTCGATATCTTTTCCTTGGGCACGGGGCCCACTCGTTGCCTTCTGAGCTGAAAAACACTCCAGTTGTAGCAGTGGCTTTGTGCAACTTATTTAAGGAGCTGAGTCTCAGCTGCCACGGACTTAATAGCTCCACTGATTTCTGTTTCCACCTGATAAAATTACAGCTCATTTGTTTGCTTGTTGGTTTCATTTAAGATTTGAATTGTGCTGATGATGCTCACAAGATCCATTTCCTTCTGCATCTTTTGTCAAGACATCGGTGCTAAATTAGGTTGAGCTGCGTTGCAGGAACTCTTCATCTTTAATTAACTGTTAGGTGCAATCCTCATGCAGACTGTGGCAATGGAAGGAGGGTGGTGATCTTTTGTGGGACTCTGATTCTGAGTGCTCAGGCATCTGTCCGTCAGTCCTCTTACCTGTACCACAGGACAGCTGACAAGATAATGAACGTTTAGATCTGGGAATAAAGCCCCAATATTGGAGCTCAGCATGAGGAACAGTCAGAGCTCTGAATGCTTCCTCACCATTTAGCAGGACAAAACACACCAGAGCAAAGCGTTGTAAAATGTTGCCATTCTTATTTTGTCGAGCCGCTCCATATCTGTAAAGGGTTTTTCTCCCCACGGTTTGATTTCAGCAGTCCAAGGGCACAGCATGCACAGCAGTGGAGAATCACTGTGTCATTTTAATACTGAGGTTTAGCTGTGTTCTGTTTCAGTAATATTTCACAGAAGGCCCCTGTGACTGACAGGCAACGTATAAATAAAATATATGATCATTTCAAAAGCATAACCTGTAGGTTCCTCTCTTGTGCTGACTACAACATTTAGTACTAGCATTCTTCCTCAGCCATAAATACAATGAATCAGTGAAGCTGCTGGACATGGTGGGTTTAAAACTGGTCTATAAAATAAACATGTAGAAGAGGTATAAAACATGAGGTATAAAACATAATGTAGAGCACATATATATGCACACACACACACATGCCAGTTACTTGCTCCTTGTCACGTATTTACATGGTATGAAATAAATTTTTTCTTTTCCTTCTCAAGTACTTTTAACAAGTGTAAAAATAAATTGCCAGTAACAACAAACCAAGTGAGGTGGTTGCCCATGTACAGTGAACTGTGATATGCCCTGCTTGTCAGTAGGTGTCATGCAACACCACGGTTTTTCAACACCTGGCTTGCATAAAAATGTCCCTTGCAGAGAATATTCACCTCCAAGTGGGTTTTGTGGTTTTGTTTTAGGGTCAAAAATATTCTCATTTGTGTGATGAACAAATGTAATGTGAGCATCCACTAATGAGAATCTGCAACTCATTCCCGTGTCCCTTAGGTTATGCAGTGAGTTGTGTTCGGAAAGGTGGTGGTAGCCAATGCAAGCAGTGAGCTGTGTAGACAGGCTGGCAGAGAAGAAGAAAGCTCTTGCTGGAGAGTCGGAGCACAAAAGCACCAAGCCTAATAGCTGCTCACCTCTGTGTTACCTTTTATTTTCTCTTTTCTCCCCGTGACCCAAATAATCCAATAAAAACTCTTTTGTTTCTCTCATAGCTGCAAACACAACTCAATAATGTCATCATACAGATCAGCCAGCTCAATTTTTCTCTAATCCAATCAATAAAATGACCATGCTGTGCTCCCTGCTCCAATTTAAATTCGAGGATGATAGCCTGAAAGAAGTAGATTCATCAGCACCACTGATCAGACCTTACGGTATCATTTTTGTTCAGTTGCTGCTTTTCCAGCTTGCTCACACACACATCGAACCTGGAAATGCAGAAATGCAGCTAAACAAAGTGAGTAGCAAAGAAAAAGTTGAAATTTATAGGTTTTAGGCTGACTGGAGGCCTCAAATTGCTCATCATTTTCCCCAGCCATGAGCTAAGTGAGTGCTAGGTGCTGGTAGGAAAGAGGATGGGTTCACTCACATGCCTGGCATGACATGCACAAGTGACATGAGCGACCACATGGATTTACGTTTCCATGACCCAAAACCTAGATCAATCCACAGCCCTGAGAGGTTCAGACTGCCCTGAGACAGGGCATTAGATAGAGTAGTTGAGATCAGCCAGGTATTTCCATTCCACCTCCCTCTGGATAATTCCTGATAACACTTTGAATGTCTATTGATTGGACAGAAAATTTTCTGTTTGCTCCTGCAACTGAAATCTCATTTGATTTGTTGGCATGAAGCCATCACTGTTTTTTAATATAAAGACAATTCATTTTTTTTTTCATCACCTATAAGGAAAAAATTGTTGCAACTCTTTTTCTTTTCTTTTCTTTTCTTTTCTTTTCTTTTCTTTTCTTTTCTTTTCTTTTCTTTTCTTTTCTTTTCTTTTCTTTTCTTTTCTTTTCTTTTCTTTTCTTTTCTTTTCTTTTTTTCTTTTCTTTTTTTAAACAGTGTTAATGCCAAAACAGCTGGGGAAAGCAAGTCTGAATTCGTCAGACAGATAGATAGCCCTCGTTGGAGAGAAGTGTCTTGGAGTGTTCCGGATAAAATTGGTTTGATTTGCCAGAGTTAAGAGCTGTTGAGAATTGCACATGCAGTAAATGTTTTAACACTGCTAATGCTGAGCTGGGAGCTGGCAGAAGCTGGCTGCTGCCATCGCTGAGGTCTGGCCAAGGCTGCTGAGGCGTGGGATGTCAGAGGCCCCCGGGGGCTGTAAACCAACGGGGCCAGGTGGAGGGATCCTGAGTGCTAAACGAAGTGAACTGGAGCCAAAAAAGTGACAAAGTCTCCATGGGGATCCAACCCCTCAGACCTCTACTAAATCTGGCCCAAAGACAGGGTGTTTATTGTTTTTTCCTCCTGCTCAAGGTCACTCTCACTAGTGGAGGTGCCACACTGGTGCCACCAGTAAGGTAGCAAAAAAGTACTGACAGCAAATTGATTTAGCACAACGTAAGATGCTCTATGGAAAGAGGGAGATTTATTCTGTGACTGATAGACAGAAATGCAGGTAGCTGTGTAATCAGAGAAAATGGAGTCTACTAGCAGCATCTTATTTGTGGTCCTTTATTGTGAAAACACGGAACACCCAAGAAGACTGTTATTTTCTCTTTAAAAGCTCTTGGAACAGCTTCCCAGCGCCACATGCAGTACTGCAGTTAGCAAATTATTGGACTAAGTAACTCGGACTAATGCTGTGTTAACAGGTATTTGTTGATCTATCACTTGAATTGCAGAGAAATCCCAACTCCAGTCATAATCTCTGAGATAGCTACAAATTGTGCAATGCCATGGCTGTACCTGGCCAGCACAGCATCACCCCAGAGAGTGTACCACTTCCCATTCACATCACTGTTCCTGCAGCCTGTACCTGTCACAGCACATACAATCATAGAATCAAAGAATATGTCAGGTTAGAAGGGACCTTCAAAGGTCATTTAGTCCAACCCCCCTGCAGATGGGGTTGTTCAGCCTGCAGAAGAGAAGGCTCTGGGGGAACCTTATAGTGGCCTTCCAGTACCTGAAAGGTGCCTATAAGAAAGCAGGGGAAGAACTGCTCACAAGGGCATGTAGTGATAGGATGAGGGGTAATGATTTTAAAATAGATTTAGGTTGGATATTAGGAAAAAGTTCTTCACTATGAGGGTGGTAGATCACTGGAACAGGCTGCCCATAGAGGTAGTGGAGGCCCCATCCCTGGAGATATTCAAGACCAGGCTTGATGGAGCTCTGAGCAACCTGATCTAGTAAAGTTGTCTGTCCAATATGTCCAACACCTCATTGTGAGGAGAGAGAAGACGTGGATGGTGATGTAATTGTCTATAAGTTTGTCAATAAAATCTATAGATTGGGAAATGTATGCCAATATAGAGCACTCAAACAGCTGGAATATACAGAAATACAGAGATGTATGTGTGCAAGAGAGTGAAAGACAGAATTTAATTGATGTGATGTATTCAAATATATGTGGGGGACACACCTCATTGCACCCTTCCAGTACTTAAAGGGAATGTATATACAGGAGGTGAATTAGATTTTTACAAGGATAGATATTGGTAGGACAACAGGAATAGATTTAAGCTAAGGAGGGAAGGTTTAGATTGGGTATCAGGGGGAAGTTCTTCACAGAAAGAGTGGTGAGGTGCTGGAATAGGCTGCCCAGAGAGATTGTTGATGCCCCAACCTTGGAGGTGTTCAAGGCCCTGGGCAAATATGTCTAGATGCAGACCTGGAAGTAGGTGGACCTGCCTGTGTGAGGGGTTGGAACTCAATGATTCTTGTGATCCCTTCCAATCCAGACCCTTCTGTGATTCTGTGATGTCTGACAGATACACAACTTCCAGACATATTACAAGGCAGCACAAGAGAAGACTGGATATGCATTTACGGGGATATCTCGTTCTCTAAGCAAGAGAAAATAAGTAAATTAGCAAATAGTTTAGAGCAGCAGAACTAGTTATGTATTTGTGTCCTGACTTGACTATACAGCATATAATGTCTTGTAAGCTCCAAATGACTATTTCCCACGTCTGGGAAGCTGACAGGTTTTCTGCTATCTAATAAAGGTTTAGACGAAGCTGGTGCTGCAACCTTTTCTGCAGTGGAGATGACAGCAGATCTCTTTCCCCTACTGACGATTTTCATTAAACCTATAGGGATACAGTACCTCTGAGACTGTCACATATGGTTGAAATAGAGAAGAGGGTGAAAATTTATTAGCAGCACATATACATATATGCACACATGCACATACAGTAGTGTGGTGGGTTGTCCCAGCTGGAGGCCAGGTGTCCACAAAAGCCACTTTATCACTGTCCATCCTTGGCTGGATGGGGGAGAGAAAATATAACAAAAGGCTCATGGGTTGAGAAAAGCGCAGGGAGAGATCACTCACCAATTACCTTCATGGGTAAAATAGACTCACCTTGGGGAAAAATTAGTTACCAATCAAAATCAGAGTAGGATAAGGAGGACTAAAACTGAATCTTAAGAACTGCCTCCCCCCACCCCTCTCTTTGGGCTCAACGTTACTCCTGAACTCTGTCCCTCCTCCCCACAGCAGCACAGGGGGATGGGGAATCAGAGCTGTGGTCAGTTCATCCCACGTTTTCTCTGCCACTCCTTCCTCCTAAGGGGGAGGACTCCTCACACTCTTTCCCTCCTTCAACGTGGGGACCCTCCCACAGAAGACAGTCTTCCATGGACTTCTCCAACCTGGGTCCTGGGTCCTTCCCAGTGTGAGTCCCTTCCACAAAGTCCAGACCTTCAAGACCAGGCTTCACCAGCATGGGTCATAAGTCCTGCCAGCAAATCTGCTCTGGTGTGGTCTCCTTTCTCGATGGGGCCATATGTCCTGCCAGGAGCTTGCTCCGGTGCAGGCTTCCCACGAGGTCACTGCTTCCTTAGGGCATACATCTGCTCTGGCTTGGGGTCCTCCGTGGGCTACACATGGACATCTGCTTTACCATCACCCTCCAGGGAATGTGGGAGGACAACCTGCCTCACCATGGTCTTCACCATCGGCTGCAGGGGATCTCTGCTTCAGTGCCTGGAGCACCTCTTCCCCCATCTTCTGCATTAATCTTGGTGTCTGCAGGATTGTTGCTCTCACATATTCTCACTCTTTTCATGGGCTGTATTTCTCTTGGTGTTTTCTTTCTCTTCTTAACTCTGTTACCCCAGAGGCGCTACCATTATCACCGATGGGCCTGACCTTCACCAGTGGTGGGTTCAACTTGAAGCCATCTGGCATTGGCTCTATTGGACATTAGGGGAAGATTCTGGCATCATCTCACAGAAGCCCCCATGTGCTACCAAAACCTTGCCATGCAAACATGCCATTCAGAAGCATGGGCTCATATGAAGCCAAGCTAAGAAGAATATGTTAAAAGCTCTCTGATCTCTAGCCTGTGCATTCCCAGTGTGAAGCAAAACATCAGAATGGAGATTATTAAAGTATTTTTCACTTTGATCTTAATTTAATACTTAGTTCTTTCTATAGGAAAAAAAGACCTGCCCCTCTCAAGAACTGAACAAAGTGCAAATGTGTATGTGTTCATAGATTTGGATGCTGGAGAACAGCTACACTCCTGTAGTCCCATGTCCTGTCCATCACTCATGCCAAAGAGTGTACAGGTGAGGTAGTTCCCACATGCAGAAGGCACAATTAGTGCCACGAGTTGAGAACTACCTTGGTAAGACTGTACCTGGAGTACCATGACTGATCCTACTGCCATGTGGTAATGAAGAAGAATTCGGCCTGCAATGGGGCAGAACAGGCCTAGAAGGACCTTCAGGCATGTTAGCATTTATTTTTTGAAGGGATACTGTGAAAGGCTGACGTGTTTAGCTCAGCAAAATGGAAGCTGGGAGAGAATATGTTCACTCTCTATAGAAATATCAGAAAAGCAAGTGTGAGCAAGGCAGAAGTGGCAGTTAAACATAAGACTGTTGTTAGCATAAGAGCTAATGGCTGTACAAGAATATTCTAAAATTAGACCAAAAGTTGAAAGAAGCTACCTAGTGAGGAGAGGAGTTAATTCCTACATCTGCATTTTAACAGAAATGGAAGTAAATAGCAAACTCATTTTAAGATATAGCTTAATAAAAGATTGCCAGAAGGATGTTTGACACAGCAATATGTGACTGAAGGAACTTGGATTCTACAACCCAAGATGTTCTCCATCCTCAAGAAGTTCGAAAGATCTTCATTAAATGGTTCAAAGGCTGGAAATTTGGGATTGAGCCTTTTACTGTGGTGGAAAAGCAATGGGCCATGCAATAGGTCTGCAGAGTAGCACCACATTCACCATTGAAGGGGAATGGGGATCTCCACAGCAATAAAGGGGAATTTAAGCTCCTTCTACAGACCACACCAATTCAAGCCTCTAAGTGCCATGATTGCAGCCCCATCACTGTACTCACTTAGCTTGGCCCCATGTCAACTGCTGTTGAAGGCTATCCCATTAACAGGAGGCACAGTGCCCTATCCCAATTCATTACTTCACCATTTTCTTTCCTCATGCGCTCTTTAGTGGGCTTGTAAAAGGTGTATAGGCTGCAAATGGCAGAGAGAGTTTGACTAAAAACATAATTAATTTTGAAACCAGACATGGAAATTGTGGAAAACATCAGCCTTAATGACTGTGCTGTTGGACACACATAAATGAATGTCACTGAGGCACCCAACAGCATTCCATGTTACGTGGGCTTGATTTCTTGTTCCCAGATATGCTGAACATATTGGTGGTAGTCTGAGGGAAAGAAAATGGAGAGAATTATATTCTGATATGCACCCTAGATGCTGAGACTCACCTTCCCTCAGCTCTCCAGCCTGAGACTGTTTCTCCCAATGTGTAGGTGTAAGAGAAATCTCATTCCTAATGTGGTACACAGGCTGTATTTCCATCTCTCTTTATGTTTATCAGCAGCATAAATCTCTTTTCTTACAGTGCAGAACATCTCTTGGAGGCAGGAACTCATTGACCACATGCTGCAGCAGTTGGAGAGGCATGCCTACTAATTACTGGCACTGCAGCACTTACATCAACACTTGCTGTTGCAAGTAATAATAATGAGCCACAGCACGGGTCAGATTACACAACCAATAGCTTCCTTCTTATTTATTGCTCTTTTACCCTATTTTTTTCATTTCATTTTCCAACTTTGCATCCTGATAACCTCCCTCATTCCTGGACCACAAACAGGCTCCAAACAAAACTTCCAAGCTGGAATGAAGCAAAGTGAAGGCATTAACTCTGTCTGAGACAGATTTCCCCTGAGCCACTCTCATATATTTTGGAAAGTATTTGGGTTAATGTTCCCCAAGGTATGGCAGGCCTGGCTGTGACAGCTTGGGCTGGTGTTACAGAACAATTGATAAACTGAACAGAGCAAAGAATACTGGCATGATGTCTATCCTCTTCTGAGGTATTAGACATCTTCATTCGGACTAAAAAGATGTCACGGGAGCTGGTGGTGCTCAGAACTGCCAGAGTGAAGCATTGAGGTCTGCTGCAATCAGTGGAGATCCAGTGCTTTAAATCACATGGGAACATTAGGAGAACAGAGGTTTTAGATGGTTAGCTCGTTGTTGTGGCATCCTGCTCATCTCTTATATCTCTGCATGTATCAGCAGAGGCTGGACAAGTTATAAACAGATGTGATAGATGCTTCAGGATGCTGCACCAGCCCTCACCACCCTTGTGACTGACATTTCCCTGCAGACATTTCATAAGTTATTTCATGCCAGCTGATGCCCATGGGCTGAGAGCTATTGCTAATGGGAGAGACTCACTCATGTGTTGTTCTGGTTTGTGATGGTGCTGCCGTGCCTGAAGCAGAGGACTGCACCAGCACAAAGAGCAGACTTGGTTGGTGCCTTCCTCCTTTTCTGCAAATTGTTGCTGCCCCTGGTCACCTTTCCATCCAACGATCTCAGAGAAATCAGTTTTCTCTGTAGGCCAGCACGAACAATTGCCAATCCATCCGAGGCAAAATCCCAGCCAGCATCAGCTCAAGATCTCACTGCCTCTTCCTGCAGTAAATCAAGATATTAGATATAACATCAGAAAGTCCAGATCACATCATCTTCTCGAGTTGGGCTACACAAAGGGTGACTCCAAAGGGGTGCCTAAGCCCATACCCTAGATTGTCCCTCAGCAGAAAGCTATTTCCTTATTACTTTTCTACTTGGTACCAAAAAAAAAAAAAAATAAAAAAAAAAATCACCACTTTCTTTCCATCTGCAGGCCCCCTTAGTCCCTACTTAGCCAATGCGTGTACACTCACAGGGAATTATTCAGCAACACGTGTTTGCTCCTGTGACACGTCCACAGAGAGCACTCGTGTGCCACTGCACAAAATAAAGCAAAGTTCTCCCCGTGCAGTGTGCAAAGCCTAAAGTTGCTAAAACTACTGCATTTTCCAGTCTCTTCTTTCTTTCTTGTTTTGATTAATTCTTAAAAACCCTACTACCAATGCTGAAGTAATTTCCATCATCTTCTAGCAACTGGCTTTTTCGAGCTTAAGAGGCAGCTAACGTTAGTCATAAGACATCAGACCAAAGGGGCAAGTTGTCCAATGTCCAACTGCTGAGGAAAAGCATGGCCACATATATTGGTGTTGCCAGGAAATATCCTCCCTGCCTCCAGCAGCCTGGGGACTGCACAGGCTGTGCAGACAGTTTTTGTATGAATGATAATGTGATATATGCTCTCTATTTTTAGTCAGCCAGCACATATAAGATTTTAGTCAAGTAGGAGGCAAAAAGATTTTAGACATTATTTATTTCTGTATATAAAGAAGAAAATATTGTTTATTTCCCCCTATGTATTCCTATTTTCTTCTTATTTTCAAGGTTCTCCATGCTGGAAAACTAAATATAACTGTGAGTTAAATAGATCTTGTTAGTTGAAACTGATATGAGGACTTACTGAAAAAAAAACCAAAACCAACCCAACAAACAAAACATAACATGCTGTCTCAGTTGAGATTTGTTTTTTTTTTTTTCCAAATAAAAGCCTATATTGATGAACAGTTGTTAAATCAGAAGATGGATGGTCAAACCACCAGGTTAACAGTATTAGTTTGCTAGGTGTTTTCCCAAAACAGAGCCCAGATTTTTTTAATAATGCCAAAGATGGGTGTCAATAGGTGCCAAAGAAGGTCTGCAAAAAGGGCAACAGGAACTTCTGGTGACCCTACTTAAACTAGAAATCATGGTCTGAGTATTGTTCCTGGCACATAATTATTGATCTGCTACAAATATACATGTTATAGCATAGCTAAGTTGCCTAATTTGAGGTATTACTCAGTCTTCAACTCCCACTGATCTCAGTGTTTATGTTTCTGGGGGCCAAAAAAAACCCCAAACCAACCCAACAAAAAAGCCAACCAAAAAAAAAACCAAACCCAAGGAAAACATTTGTCTATCTTTTCAGGAGTCTAGATGTGGAGACAGAAAAACAGATACTCAAATCCTGGCACCAGATGTCTGATGGCATGTTTGGAGAATTAGTAAGACTGGATAGACATGAAAAATGGAGAGGAAGGCTTCACCCAGTGTAACAGGAATGTATCTGCAAGCAATTATTATGACATCATAATTTCACAAACAATACATATCAACCAGTACACACATCTCCCTCCACAAGTGCTACATGAAATGTTAACCATTATATTCCAAATGCTTTATCACAGGAGTAATTTTGTGACTGCTCCTCATTAACTGAGTAAACAGAAATACACCTCCTGCAAGGCGACTCAAGTGACCAGAAAGCAGAGATCACTCTGGGCAGAGACCATTCATCATTTCTCCTTATCCAAGGGTATGAAGTTAGCATGTAATTATCAGGCACTTGGGGTGAGCAGGACCACAGATGGAGTCTGGAGCAGCCACAACACTTCCACAAAAGCTCACAGCTCTGGCAGGGTGCAAGACTTTGCTTTATAGGAAGCATTTTACAACATCAGGTGGATTTCAATCCTCCCAAAACCTGGAGCAATTTATAAAGCTAAATGACATCAAACCGAAAAGAGTGGAGTGCACAAACACAAAACCTGCTTTTGTTTTCTGCCATGCAGCAGTGCAAAATTGGACAATTATCCTTCCCTTGAAAGACTTGAATTATAAATGACATTTCTAGATCTCTACAAATGGGTAATTCTCAGACTGTTGTTTAGTGGGCCTGATGCTTATTAACTTTGACCTCATGTATAAAATACCAACAAACCAAGGACCCGCTTCAGAAAAATGTTAAGCACATGCTTAAGCTTAAGTGCTGCAATGAAGTTCTAGGGAGTAAAACTTATATTTAAATACTTTGCAAAGCAGAAGTGTCATTAGGCATTGAAAAGCAGCCTTGGACTTAAACTGCTCTGACTCCAGAGCAGTTGCATCCACTTCGTCTCCCTCTGATGCGGTTTGAACAGCTGAGCTGGGAGCGCAGCTGTACAGAAACAGCCCCAGCCTGAAAATCCACGGACTTCGGTTCTGCTGGCCTCTCAACCTGGTCTGTTGTGATTGCATGAGCACAGCTTGAATCTCTTCTCAACTCTGGAAGTGTAAATCACAAATAAATCCTCTGAGGAGCAGACCAAATAGTGAAAACAGGGAGAGAGTGAGGCTGGCTTTTCCCTCCATAGGTACTCAGTAAAATTGCACCAGTGCTGGAAAAACAGTCCCTAGGAAAAATAAATAAATATAAGGGGAAAAAAATTTCTGTAAAACTGGCGTGCAAAACAGCTCGGGATTTCCTACTGTGCTTCTGTCATCACCTTCTGATTGCCCTTTTACTTTGTAGCTTACCTAATTCTTCCTGAGTTTGCCAAGCCTGGTTCTCCCCTGACGACACCTTGGTGTAAATCTGCTGACTGCAGTTACACATGATTTACACCAGCAGAAGCAGGAAAATGAAGAAATGGCCCCAGTGGTCCTTACCTTCCCATCAGTGAACATCTTTAACTTGCCAAGACTAAGGATCACACCCAGCAGCTTGTCCCTTGTGGGTTACGTTGTACAGGCGTGGGGTCCATTATGGGATTTATTAACAGAGACAGTGGGGATGGCAGTGCTGTTATTCCTGCAATTAGCATAAAATCAGTGCAGAAAGAGGTAGAAAAATTGTGAACATCTGGCTATACCCATAGCCAGTACAGAATTCCATTACCATGTTGGCACAAGCCCATGAGCATGGCACTGCTAAATAATTCATTAAATTAGCAGAAGTTGCACGTGGAAGATGTACACTAATCTAACACAGAGGAACACTGTTCTCAATGGCAGAACAAGCTTTAAAAGAATGAGGTAATTGCCATCTCATGTCGAACCAAAGCCTAGAAGGATGTTGTTCTTCCTCCAGTGGATTTAGTATGCAATAAAAGCTCAGAGGAGACTCATTACCTGGTGTCCTGGATGCTCATTCTGCATCACGAGGGACAAGGACAGCTGCTCTCCCTCCCCATGACAGTCATGTCACTGGGCTGCAGAGAGACTCTGCCCAAGCACTGTCAAAACAGAAAATGTGATTTAAGCAGGACCAACACTCACTTTGTGTAGCAGCTTGCCCAGCATCACTCTCTAGATGAGCCTGATGATGAGCTCTTGTCCAGGCAAGACACGTGGCTTCTGCCGCCTTGAACTCTTCTACTGTGGAAGTCTATATGTCTCCCTTCCACTGGACGAGAGCCACAAGGCCAGCATGATGAAACTTGAGCACAAGGCTCAAAAGGGCTCATAGAACTCCCGAAGGCCAGATCCAGACCACCAACAGGTCCTTAACTGTGCCAGAGGAGCTGGGAGCAGGTCTGATGGCTGGGACTCCTGCTGTGTGGTTCAGCACATCTCCCCAGTTGAGAAAGGCATTTCCTCACCCTGTGTCAGGAGATGTCATGATGTCTTTGGTGTCTGTAAGCCGTTCAGGTACTCACAGGGTGAAGAAATAGAAGAATCTACCCAAAAGTAACAAGAGTGTAACCAGAAATCAGCATCAGCTACAGAACCCAAACAGAAGCAGCACAATGTTGGTCACTTATTCATGATTAACGAACCTTTAATTTGCCAAACATCCAGAATTTGCATTTGCTCTGATTTCTCTATATTAGCTTCCATACAGCATGACACTGGCTCCCTGCAAAGTGCATTTCTCATCTCCTTGTAAGCAAAGTATTTCCAGTCTTTTTCCTTTCTTTTTTTTTTTCCCCTTTCTGTATTTTAAGGCAATGAAATCAAGTGCAGTTCCTCTCCATTGTTTTGCAAACAACTGCTGAGTAAAAGAGTGAAACTGTGTCAGATCTCCATACCACCTGAATGAATGCCATTCTTGGAAAGGACAGTGCTTTCATCTTAATTGCTAACTAGCAACAAAAGTGTTGGAGTTCAGCGCTTCAATACAAATCAATGATGGGAAAAATCATAACAATTTACTAGAAAAGAGAGTATTTTTTATTGTGAGGATTTTATAATGCTGCAGAGGTAGGAGAATTACATAGCCTACTTGCTCTGTTAGCACAATATTTATAAATCCCTATTATGACAGTTTCCATAATTTTAAACTTTTTTTTTCCTATTCCTTTGCAATTTGCAAATACTGTTCTGATAAATGCTGAAATACAGATACCTTGCAATACCCAGTACTTGTGAGTTTACAAATGAGCTGTACAAGGCACTTGTAATTTAAAACTTATTTTTTTAAAAAACATACCAGGCTCTGAGACTGCAGAGCTATAAAATATCACCCTGAATAGGCGTATGATTCATTGCAATGCATTTAACGTCAGGGCTGACATTATTTAGCACGAAACCTGGCCAGTGTGGCTGGCCCCACTCCAATGGGTACTACAGTTCCCAAACACATCCCCCCATAATCATCTAGACTGATCTGGTGGTCACTCAACCCAGCACAGTGATTGCAAAGCTAAAAAGGCAACTAGCAATTTGAAATATCCATCCTTACCTTAAAAGAGCTTAATCTCAGAGAAGGGGGCAGGGATGCGGGACTGAAGGTCCATCTGGTTTACAGAAGCACAAGTGCCTAAGACCATGAAGACCAGTGGGTATCACCTTTCCCAAGAGACAACTCTCCATCACAGAGCATTAAACTGAGAATCACTTTTAAAAAAACCCCATCAGTTTCTAATTAAATAGGATTAGCATATCTTGTCATTACAAATGAATCTTTCTTGCTAAAATGCTAAAATTTTATTATAAACAAACTCAGCCTTTTCCATAAGTCCTTGGTGATCGAATGTTTTAATTGTGTACCCACAAGCCAGTGTGAGCCACTCGCATTACCATTTGAAGTTGCCATCCAAACTTCTCCAGCAGCTGGTCCCCATATCCAATTAGTTTTCTTGACAGGACCTGAATATTAAGTTGTTGTGGGTTTTAATTAAATATTGAAGAATTATGGTGACATGGCATGACAGCCTACTGCAAAATAATTTACAATATCCTGTTACATTGTTATTTTAAAACAATTTTCCTAGTGTGTTTAATCTTCTTAAAACCTGCTGCTAAATGAAATTACTGTATTTTGCTATATATCAAATAATGATAAATGACATCTTGCATTTACATGTGCCTTCCATATCCAAGCAGAGGAGTGCTCACTCCTCCTTACCTGCTTCCTTCCCTTAATGAGGAAAACATTACACCCCATCACTGAGAAGCCCAAGTCTTTGTAGAACAGATCCTCAAGGGGATCACTTATATTGTAAAAACTGGGCACATCCTGAACATGAGCTATTAACATCAAGGGTCAAGATGGATTTTACAAACCTGTGCAAACCTTCTTTGTCTAGCAGCTCAGTTCAAAAAGTACCTATTCATGTGTCTGATATTCTGATGCAGTTTCTGTATTGTCTGATAGATGAATCACAAAATCCACCATTCAACAGCAATTATCTGTGTAATGAAAGGGGGTGGATCCTGTCCTCCCTTTCAGCTGCAAAACCCTACAGAGCATGACAACATTCCATGGGTAAGTGCAACCCAGAGCAGGATTTACCTAGCAAATGCCAGTGTCAGCAGGTATTGTGTCAATCTAGTCTAGAAATACCTATAGAAGCTGGTGCTTCTTTTCCTGTATTTATGCAGTGCCCATCCCCTCATTAGCCAAGCAGTGATCCACTGGGCTTATCTTTCCACACACCCTGAGATCATGTGTTTAAAACAGACCTTCATGCTACCAATATTTGAATATCACTGGCTATTTGAATGATGCTAGAATTTAATTTTTTCATCATCTTGCTTTCAACTAAACCAGAGGAGGAACATAAGATCTCTGATCACACAGTGTATTTTTCAAAGGTTAGAAAGATATTTATTTCCAGCATGAGAGGGAAAAAATGCAGAGTTAATTTTGACAGCACAGGCACTGCTGCCATTGCACAGATAAGAACTGGAACTTCCCAGATGTCTTGGTGGCTCAACACTCCATTAAATGTTTGAAAGGGAAGAATACATGCAAAATTTTGTTTGGAGGAATAATTCAAAGGCAGAATGTTAGACTGCTTTCAGAAGCTGTGTTCCAGAAGCCTATTATTAATATTAATATTATTATTGTTGTTGTTATCATTATTGTTCTTATTTTAATTGGTGGTGGTGTTGTAATTTCTGTTCTCTCCTTTATAATCTCCAGCTTCCAGGGACATACTGGTGCTTTTCAAAACCATCAGCATAGCAAATGAAAGTTGGGCCAGCGATATCAACATAGCATCAAACAGCACGCAGCACTGGTGCCATTTTATAGCTTTATGAGGGCTATAGCATACGGATGGCTCTGGTCACTCCCTCCTCACAGATCATAAGGGGTGATATTGCCCAGGGAATGTCATTCTGTTCCACCACTGGAGGGAAAGAATTTCAGCCACAGATGGGGAGAAAGGATTTGTGGGCCATGACATCCTCTGTTCTCCACCTGCAGAACCCTATCCAGTTTCTAAGGTGATATTTAATACCTGCCTTGGTAGATCATCACCACAGCTTATGTTCTGCCCACAGAGCTGGGAACACACAAATCCATCCTAGGTGGGCTGAGACCCACCTCCCAGTTGGTGTCATCTTAGGCATGGACATGAGCAGAGCTCTGATACCCACTAAGAAGGAGATCCCCACAGAATGACATGACTTTGGCAACCTTACCATCACATAGAGTTTGTCCAGGCTGCATGAGGACAAGTCCGAAAGTTTGCTCTCCAGAAAGCATCCCCAGGTCAGTTTTTGGAACACATTGGTGATATGGGTAATGTGAGGGCAAGCTATCTGCGGGTTTTATCAGCCTTGCCAAGCACACAGGTCACAGGGAGTGACAAAATTCAATTTGCTGTCCAATTTTGGATTCACGGGACAGCACTACTTGCGAGCAATGGCAAACTGAGCAATGCTGTGCTAACCTCGTCCTGGAATAGGCAATGCTTACCTGGCAGGGGAGACATCATGGTCAGGCAGGTGTACAGGTAAGGTAAGGCTCTTTACCAGGGTAAGGCTCATCCTCTGCATTTTGGGTGTGCTGGCCTTGCCATTTCCCCAAATGCGGGAAACTCAGCTGCGTAATCTGTAGCAGTTGGGGTTACACTGGTGCTCTCCCCTCCTACAGTTAAATTTAAATGATTTCCTTTCTTTTAGATTGGATTTTAGGAAAGATTTCTTCACTGTAATGGTTGTGAAGCACTGGAAGAGGCTGCTTAGGGAAGTAGCTGAGTCACCATCACTGGAGGGATTTAAGATACATAGATGTGGTGCTTGGGGACATGGTTTAGTGGTGGACTTGTCAGTGTTAGGTGAACTTGATGATCTTAAAGGTCTTTTCCAACCAAAACAATTCCATGATTCTGAGGCAGAGGTGCCCATGGGTCAGCCTGAATGTCACTGCAGAAATGACTTGGTGTGATACAAGGCATGTCTGGTCTTCTAAAACAAAAAACATCAGCAAACCCTGTAATTTCAATCCAGCTGCAATCAGAGCAGTAGAAAGATGGATCATAATGTGGGAAATAACAATGAGATGCATTAAAACAAAAAAAAAACAAAAAAAAAAGGAAATGCAATGCTTTCCTTCCCTAGCCTTCCCTGAGTACACAGATCATTTTCTTTGTACATTGCTTCGAAACATCTTCCCAGAGCACGGCTGTTCCTCCATGGCACCCATGCACAGAGGCCACCCCTGCGAGTGGCAGTCCTGCACACAGCAGAGGTGACATCTGCATGCTGGAACAGGGAAAAGAAGTTTTAGTATCCCTACGTTCCCCTTAATGTATAGTCATCTCTCAAGCTAAGTGACTAGGATAGCTGTCATGGAAGTGCTTTGGGGAGCCCATGTGATGAAAGCTTTAGAAACATAAAGGGAACTATTAGTTTTCATGAAGCCCAAAAGGCTATTCTGAGAGTTGCCCAAAGGGAACACCTGAGCAATACTTGAAAAGAAGAAATATTATTTTTCTAGAAGATATAAAATATTTACTATCTTCCAGTGATGGGCACTGAATGATTTGTGGATATTACTTTGAGAGCGCAGTGTTTAAGGATGCATTTCACCCTACACAGGCAATCATCAGAGCGGTATATCAAAACCTAAAAATCTCCTGCTAGTATGAATATTGACTGCATCTGAAAACAAATGTATGTATAACTCACTATGTATAACTTACCTTTAAGTTTTGTGATTTTTAAATGTCTGCATACACACATATTGTATGTTTCCTGTTGGGTGAAACACACAGCTGAGATGTTTTGTTGCTCAAGAAGGAAAAAAACTATGTTCTATTTTATATCACATGCAGGAAACTTAGATGCCTTTCCCATTATTCACTTAGGCAGGGTGGTGGTACTCCATCCTGCCAGCTGGTGAACAAAAGCTTCTCCCATAGTCAGAACAGAGCTAAAGGTAGCCCCTAGGGATAATTCATCTTCTCTATCTTAGATCTCCACTTCAGATGGGAGGAGCTGCTCTCTGAAGGTGAGACATGTTACTCACTACATGTTGCTTATGAATTTCCTAGCCCAGAGACCACAGAAAGGAAGCAAAATGGTAAAGCAAACATATTGCATTTTACATTTGTTTTTAAATTATTTTCTCAAAGTTCTTGATCAGCATCCTTATAGCCTGTAGCTCTGTGGAAAACTCCCAAGAACAGTGGAGTCTTCGCTCCACTGGTCTTAGTCCATTTACAGTTGAGCCCAGTGATCAGTATTTTTAACTCCAACTTTCACTGAACACAACCTGAGCTGAAACCCCGTGGATATCATTGTTCAGTATTCAAGAGTATTCAGGGCCCCAAGTTTTTAATGGAATCAGAGCAAGCAAGGTAAATCCCTTCAGTTTCTCACTTCCCCCCCCAGATGCTATGTTTATTTTCAAATTGGATTGAAACAGCATATTTAAACAAGGTCTCCACATTTGCATCAAGGATGTTCTGTAGATGTACATATAAAGCTCTAAGCCACTCGAGTGACATTTTTCTTCTGAGTGCATTGGCCAGTGGTAGTGCTGGGCCTCTGGAAGCCTCATTACACACCTCTGGATTTTTCACAGGAGCGAAGCCCAGAAGATCAGGGTCCTCTAATGAGAGATTGCTTCACCCAAACCTGACGTGTAGCCACGCCTGATAAGGACTGTGGTAGTATTTAACAGTGCACAACAAGATAACCCAACTAAATTAGGCCAAGAAGTGGAAAAAGAATAATGCTGCCAACAGGAGCTCCAGGGAGACTGTAAGTAGGCAGATTGCAGTTACCCATGCTGTCACTGGGCCAAGGAGCCGGGGGGCTGCTCTCAGTAGCACAACAGTGGCTGTACTGTTCCAGTGATCTCAAGGAACTAAAACCTGGTTTATCTCTTACACCTCATATTAAACCACACAGCCCCTCATAACTGGCTCAGGTGGGAGCAAAGAACAAGGCCTTGGAGGCAGCTCTGTAAGGGCCTGGTGTAAGCTGCTACCTTGGGTGCATCCCACATAGTAGATGACCCAGCTTACCCTGCTTGGCTGTGTGCTCTGAAGGGAGGGCTTAAAGCTCCAGGAAGTAATCTGCAGCTATTACAGTTGTTATTACTTTTCCAGTGCTTGCTTGCTTTATGGAGCTGTCTGGGGTCATTAGGAAGTTTCTGGAGATTGTATGAGACTTTTAAACTCTTCAGGTACCTATGAATAAACTGAGCCACGTGAAATCATAGCCTAAAGGAAATTAAGAGTCTGAGTCTAACACTGGATGCATGTCTGAAAAAATCTACGAGTGCACAGCAGGCTTAGATGCCCTGCCTTCGAACCAAATTCCCAGTGAGTCCTTTGTTGCTTGTTACCGTTTTCTCTTGCTCAGATCTAGCCTGAGAGGACTTTAAACAACCACAGCAGAGGCACCTGAGCTACAAGGACAGAAAGCATCAATCTCAACCTCTTAACTAACAGCAGACTTTAAGCCATTCTGTAACAACCCTTCTGGTGGCTGCTCAGGGCAGCGCAGAAGGTGCTAGCAGGAACATGAGGTTGGCTCCGGGACACCAGGAATGCAATTCTTCGTGCATTTCCACAGCACACCAGAATACAGATTTCTATTCATTCCCTCTGCTGGGCTTCTCTTTGGCATTAATTTCTCAGGCAATCCATGCTCTGTGAGCCTGAGAACTCACATCAATCCACTGGAAGAGGGAATTTGGGATGTCAGGGGGCTGAGAAGCTTGGATCCCAATCCCAGACAATCTGGGAGGGTTCCCTAGGTCTTTGCTTATGGAGCCGTCATTCTCTGTCATCATGGTTTATCCTGGCTGGCAGCTAAAACAACCACACAGCCATTTGCTCACTACCCCGACCAGTGGGATAGGGGAGAGAATCCAAAAGGGAAAAAAAAAAAAAAA
>VXBZ01002121.1:42758-69944 GCA_013399135.1 Heliornis fulica
AAAAAAAAAAAGATGATAACAACAACAATAATAATAACAGTGATAATGATAAGAGAATATAACAGACAAGCCAAGCACAACACAATTGCTCACCACCCAAAGTCAATGCTCAGCAAGTTCCAGAGCTGCCCAATCTCCCAGTTATATACAGAACATGATGTCATATGGTATAGAACATCCCTTTGGCTCAGCTGTCCTGGCTGTGTCACCTCACAGCATTTTGTGTATCCCTACCTTATCATTAGCAGAGCAGGATGAGAAGATGAAAAGTCATTGACTGCTTGACAACAGCTAAATCATCAGTTATTATCAGTGTTATTATCAGTGTTATCAAGATTATTATAGAATCATAGAATTATAGAATCACTGAGTTGGAAGAGACCTTTAAGATCATTGAGTCCAACCCTGCCTAGTCCACCTCCAGACCATGTCCTCAAGCACAATATCTACTTGCTTTTTAAATATCTCCAGGGATGGTGACTCTACCACTTCCTGGGCAGCCTCAGTAAAGAAATACTTCCTAATACCTAATGTAAATATCCCCTGGTGTGGTTTGTAACTATTTCCTCTCATAATATCACTTGTTACCTGAGAAAAGAGACCAACCTCCACCTCTCTACACCATCCTTGCAGGTATTTGTACAGAATGATAAAGTCTCCCCTCAGCCTCCTTTTCTACAGACTAAAAAAACCCAGTTCCTTCAGCTGCTCCTTGTAGAACTTGTGCTCCAGACCCTTCACCAACTTTGTCACCCTTCTCTGGACCTGCTCCAGCATCTCAACATCCTTCTTGTTGAGAGGGGGCCAAAACTGGACACAGTACTTGAGATACAGCCACCATACATCCAGAACACAGCACAACAGCAGCTTCTAGGAAGAAAATTAACTCCATACCTGCTGAAACGAGGACACCTGTCAATGTTAATTTGTTGCAAGAGGACTTGCACCTGGTTTCTGCATTTGGCTGGGATGTGTCTCATGCCTCACAGTGACCTACTTCTGTTATTTATTCCTGCATCACTAGTGCAATGTAAAACATAGAATCACAGAGTCATAGACTGGTTTGGGTTGGAAGGGACCTCAAAGCCCATCTAGTTCTAACCCCCTGCCATGGGCAGGGACACCCTCCACTAGCCCAGGTTGCTCAAAGCCCCATCCAACCTGACTCATCCAACACTGACAGGGAGGGGCAGCCACAGCTTCTCTGGGTAGCCTGTGCCAGGGCCTCACCACCCTCACAATAAAAATTTCTTCCAAATGTCTCATTCAACCCCACACTCCTTCAGCTTGAAGCCATTACCCATTGTCCTATCACTCCATGCCCTAGTAAAAAAGCCACCCTCCAGTTTTCAAAACAAACCAAAAGCTGATAAAGCTGCACTTCAATAAGACGTTCTAGGACACACACTTCTCTCAAGAGGACAGTAGAAGAGTAAGCATTACATGATATATATTAATCACATCACTTAAGTGCAAGGCATTCAGATACTGTCAAGACAAATCTATACCGATTACAAATCTGAATGCTGAGCTATTCAACTAATTTGTGGAAGGGTCATCTGTTATACTTTAACTGCTCCCTTAAAGCCATTTTGGAACGAGAAAGCTGCAATGCCCTCCCTTCTTGTAGCAAGATCAAGGGAGCTTTGGTGTCTAAGACTGACTTACTACCAGACAAATTAAAAGGAATTGAAGTAAAAATAGAAATAAGGGATGCCTGAATACATGTGACATATTTTGGAAGTCAGCACAGCTTTTGTAAAGGTAAGTTCTGCCTCAGAATTCTATGACATTCCTTTGAAGGAGTTGATAAAATTATGGATAAAGGGGATCCAGTCAATAAAGGCTTCCTCTTTGCCACAGGTTTTGTGCATGAAAATATTTTTGCATGGTTTTCCTGAACATCCAGTAAGTTAAGGCAAGAGGAAATAACAATCATTTCTTATACAGAAAAAAAAAATGGGCTGGAAACAATTGGAAGCTGCACCCAGTATCATATGTTTGTCTTGTTCTTGTCATCTTTATTGTACAAACATCTTCTCTCTCCCCTGCACACACAAGGATGCCAAACTACATAAGCCTTTGATATGACTGTTTGCCATTTTATCCAGCTATTGATCATTTCAGCACCTTTCATTAATCAGCAGCAAAAGATCATCATCAGAGTAATAAAGAAAGTCGGGAATTTGGTTGGGAATCTCTCTTTTCTCAGTTTTCTTCCCACTGGACTTTAGTTTCTTCTCCTTAAACACCAGTTGCTCTGATTCCCTATCTCACTGACGTGATGTGAAAGTCTGAGAGGTGCTTCAATTTTGTAGAAATGAGGGATAGTAGACACCCTATTTACAGAGAGGGCAGGAAAAGCATGTTGTAGCAATACATATGTTGTCTGTCCCTGGATTTATGAAAGATAAAGAACAGAATTCACATCAACGGAAAGCTTTAATGACTCTCTTGTTGAGAGCAGGGTGAAAAACACACTACCTGGAAGCATAGTGGTACACAATAATGCAGTGGCAATGAATCTCTTTCTTTTAGTATGACCATCTGTGGTTCTGCTGACATAGTTCTGTAAGCCATGTTCCTGCGAAGCAATGGAAAAGCCTTAGGTTACAATTTCCAGGCTCTCAGAGAAAGCCAGTCATGACTTGATACAGGTTCTCTCATGCCTCTACCAGCTTCTCAGAAGGAAAAAACAGAGCCCTTCAAAAAGGTGTTTAAGAGAGATCTGCAGGGAAACTGAACCCATGTGAGCTCTGGTCTAATTTAAGGACTATATCTGTTAGCAGGGGTTAACCAATTTCCTTCTGCAGTGAATGAAGTTAAGGCAGTGATGAAACCTGCCCCAATTCATTTACCTGCAAATAGGCATCTTTTGAGATGCTTTGGGATTCCAGGACAACCATGGAGGATGACAGAAGAGGCTCAGAGTTTCCAGGGGATCCATTGCTTTCAGAGTCTGGGCTGCAAAAAAGAGGTACCGAGGGCATCTGTAGTGGCACCATGAGGTGTCCTTCGTTTTTTACAGCCACAGAGTGATTGTGCTGCTTTGGATTTTGAACCTTGAGGACGAGAATGACAGCAGAGACCTGCTGCACTGGTCAGCACAAGTGGAACCTGTGGCCTTTGTAGTGACAGAAGAGGGGGTTTTGGTAGTTGTGAATCACTGCTCACTGACAAGGCCCTTCAGCTTCACAGAGCTGACAATCTTTTGTTTTCAAAACTTCGCTGTGAGTTACTTTTCTGCACTGTAAACCAGATGCCTTTTATCTTAGGCCCAGTGCCTATGGGGAAAAAATAACAATATATGTGGCTCTACTTTGGGCCATAGCAACTGTGAGATGCAGCTGTATTGCAAGGAGCTGGTTCCAGAAACCAAGGGAGAATCAATGTCAAGCTGCAAACAGTGCAAGAGCCATTTCTGTTGGACAGCCTTTAGCATTGATTAGATTATTTTTTTTATTTTTACCAGATTTATTGAATTTTCTATGTAAAGAGCTCACAAAATCACTAGTAGATAAGTGCCCTGGAAATACAAATATAAAAATACAAAAATATACTTATGTTCCTATTTTTCAAACCAGTTCTTACATGCCAAATCTTGTGACCACGCAAAAAGGTATGTTACACATGATACTAAGTGCCTGGAGGAAAAACTGCAGTGAAGCTGGGGTCTGCTGAGAAAAGCCCATGAGAAAAAGAGAAAGGCTAAGAACCTCCTGGAAAGCTGTAAATATAATTAAAACATGGAAAGGAGAATGTCAGATGGATTAAGGTTAATGGTTCACGCACTGCCACAGCTTGCTCATGAGGAGCATTAATGGTTTTATCAGAAAAGAGTGGAAAAGGAAATGTGCAGCGATCTGTCTCACTTTTGAAGCCATCTGCAGAGCACTACCCACCACCTTCAAAGACATTTCTTAACCAGGTCAAGAATGGCCACCTAAAGTCTATGGTATGTTAAGGTGAGAAGGGAAAAAGGTTCAGAAACATGGTTCTGCATCCTGAAATCTGATTGAACCTCACCTAGTTTGCAGTCTGTTCCAAAGGAAAATGTAGCAGAAAGCTTGGGCTGACTTGAAATATTATCTCAGAGCATCTCTTTCAGCTCCCTCCTGCACTATTTGGCGGTGTCTTTTGATACTGCTGTTCTTCTCTCAGTGAATTCAGACACAACTGGCTTTCCTCCAGGCAAATTCTGTCTGAGGAGCTGGGGCAGAATCCACTGAGGAGGAAAAACCCTTGTTGCATATGCTGTGCATGGAGAGAAAATCCTAACAGTGTCCATCCATATCGTGTGGAGGGAGGTGGGAAAGGGAGCACCGGGGAGCACCCGGACCATACACTGAGAAGCCGGATAAGAAATGGAAATCCCAAATCCGGCATGGAATGTTAAATAAAACCCCCAAAAGGTAATACTTTGAGAAATGCTTCAGAAGCATAAAGGTTCTGGTTTCTTTGGGGAATTAGTAACACAAAAGTCAGTCTGATTTTGCTCAGCAGAAGAGAAACAATACCTAGCTGACAAGATAGCTCGAAGTACAGGAGATGACTAGTTAGATTACTCTGAACAAAGAAGGCTATGGTGACAGCAACGTTTCCTTTCTTGTGTCTCATGCTCTTAACAGATGTTTTCTGAGAGCACTTTTTTCCACTTGGTCTTTTCAGAAATCTAGTTCAAAGGAGTTAGGAATTCATGACCATCAACATCACAAAAGAAGCAATAAACTTATGCATATCAAGGGTGATGTGTCAAAAGCTCCAAAGACCCAAGCAAGCAGTACAGGATGTGCTATGATACAAATAAGGTGCTGTGATCCATCACAATACATTCTTTTATTACATAGCCAGAGTGTCTCCAGACAACACACCTTCTGAAGAGAAGGCTTCTCTAACAGAGAGAGGTTTCCTTTACGATGAGAAGTAGCTGTTTTGCAGTTATTTCAGTTCTTTGTTATTGGGACTTTTTAACTTCAGCAATACCCTTCCTATCCTGGTTTTGCTCACCTTAGTATCATTTCTATCACAATAATTAAGCAGATATTTATTGATGTATTGGGCACAAATGTAGCACCGCCCAGTAACTACAGGCAGATCCTTTCATCTTGACCTTTTAGTTGTGGAAACAGACATCTCCATCTTCATGGAGGCAAGACGAATATTTTCAAAGTGAGCACTACTAGCCCACATCTCTCTCTAACACGAGTTCACTCATCTTGTTTATTTATGTTTCCCCATTTTGGCCTAATTTAGGGGTTTTACCTTCAAAAAGTAGCTTCACATTGAAAACAGCAGCACAACATACACTTCCTGATTTGTTACACTCCAAAAATATGTTCTGTTTTTAAAGAAGGTGTGGGATCAAGCAAACACAAAAGGGGAAGGTGACCATGTTTGAAGATGCACTAAGCTATGATGAGCCAGAGCTGCCTCTGTACACTTTAAAACCGGAATAGCAATTAGTAAGAATCACATCCATCTGCAACAACCTCAGAGCCAAATCAGGGTCACAGATTTCCTCAGGTTTGGTGCAAGAAATCGAAGTATATTTATAGCTTTACTGTTGTGCTGGAAGCTGCTTATGGCAGTCAACGTGTGAAACAGAAAACCCCATATTTTTGGTTAAGCATTATAAAATAATGACAGTTATGTTTCAAGAAGAGAAGCCCTCTCTCCAGTACTGTCATCCAAGCTTTAAAATTCAATCTCAAGCCTATGGGCAAGCAGTGCAACTTATGTCCAAGATGCAAGTGTAACAACTGCCATAGCAAGTGGTGTTCTGCACCTTATTCTTGCAATGCCAAGAAACCTCCTGAGAGACACAGACAGCACATAATTAAAGCAAGGTCCACATTCATAAAAAAAGATGATTGTCTTACCATACTTGATGGAAAATCATATTTGTTGGGCAGCAGCCACTTATGTCCAGTATGTACCATCTGCCCCATTGCCCAATATCACATACTAGCTGCTGTGCACACAATTTGACAAATAAAAGGGTGAAAATCAGCACACACACACATACACACATACGATGCTCTGTATAAAAGAATGATAATGCCCATTGGCATAGCTTCATAGTGAGAGGTGAGGATGATTTGACCCAGCCTTCTTACATGGATTTTAGTGTTGAAGCAGAGAAATTAATCTCCAGCAGTGTCCTTCCATCCATCCAGACACTCAGGTACTTAACAGACTCAGTTGACATGATTATTTTAACTGTGAATGCTAAGGCATGCAGACAGAAATATGATACTACCGAGACTTTGGACAGAAGCCAGTCAGTCGTAAAGGCAGTTAGAAAGTATTTTCCAAACAAGGAGTCACACATACAGCTGGGTAAGTTAGTGGAAGCAGGGAAGGACGGGCAGATCGCCACAACTTCTGAGGCACATATGTATTATTTTAAAGCAGCTTTCCCTCAGTATGTCTGTCACACCCAAATTTATTATCTTCACATAAAACTCATTCCTTTCACAGAACTGGCTTCTAGTCATCTCTTTCTAAATTATATGGGTTTCTCTAGCACAGGTTTGCTGTTTGGGAAAGGCACTATAATCATCTGGAGTGACAAGGCCAATTCACACAGAAATACTTCTCGCACAAGCTCAGTATTAAGATGGTAATATGCCTTAGGCTCAGTCTTCCTGTGTCTGGGAGACTGAATTTCACTTGAGATTTACTCTCAAGAGCTAAATAAATGCCTGTCTATACAGGAGGTTCAATTGCCACATAAACTTGGCAGGTTATTGCCCTTTTGTGCCACTAGTCTTGTGCCATGCCCTTATCAGCAAACAGCATTTATCTACCTTCACACCTGCTTTGAGATCTCAGGATACATATTGGTGGTCAGAGATGGAAGAGAACCAAAATGGTAATTCAACATCATGGTAAACAGGTCTGCTAAATTCCTCCAGGCTGTGGCCTCTCCCAGCACAAGCTAAGCACATTTTTGGGGTATGGTCCATGTCTGGCTTGGTCCAAATGCCAAAAAAATTTACTGAGAAGGAGAAACAGGGGATAAAAGATTGAAGCTCATGTAGAATATGAACTACCTTTCATTATTTACAACCCCACTTCAGCTGGCCATCCTCTCCCAAGGTGCAAGCAGACATGTGGGTCCAGACTCATCATGACTTGAAGCCCATATGAAGAGGAGCAGCCCAAGCTTAGCTCACGGAGGTACTTTTCTTAGAGAAGAAGGCAACAGTTCAGTACAACAAACTGACTCTGGAGATCCCCATTTCCCTCCTCTGCCTGTATGCCTACCCCTTTCCCTCCAGCTCTCTTGAAGGTAACCCAAGCTGAAACAGCCAGCTTGTTTTGCACTTACTTTTTGGGCTGTCCTTGTCTGAACCAAATACAAATGTAGAAAAATGTCAGGTTTGATGCCATTGAACACTTCTTAGAGTGATATGGAAACCTGCTGAATCAACTAGAGGCCAAATTGCCCTGTTACATATGGGGCTCTTCTGCTTCAGGCAGGTGAATAATTGCTTCAGGCATGTTTCTGTCACTTGGAAAGAGCAGCATGCAGAGCAGCCCAGAGCTCGGAGCTCGCTGGGCTTGGCCTCCACCTCCACCCCAGTCCTGCCATGCTCAGCGTGGGCATCTGGAGGAAGGTGTCTCTTCCCCCAGCTCTCTCACACGGCCTGTGCAAGAAGAGGGGCTGTCTGTGAGGCTGTATCAGGCTGCCATCAGCACACAGAGCAGACCTCTCCGCATGCCCAGCTTTGGTGCTTTTGGGGGAGTGTAGCTGGGAAGCAATGACTAGCAGAACAACTGCCAAAGGCTTTTACCTTGTCTTGAGCATGCTGTGTTCTCCTCTGGTTTGGAAATCATATTGAATCAAACTATCTTTCATGAAGCTCATGCATGTGCCAAAACAGTGTCCCGGCATATGTTCTTCAGAGCAAGTAGGGCCTCCATACTGTGTTCAATGTTATGGATGAGATAAACGGGAAGGAAAAGCTCCCTTCTCTGATCTCTCCTACAAGCTCAGAAGATAAAGGGATAACCGGAAACAAAATCCAAAACTTCTTTCTGACAATCTTGAAAACACTGAAAACCACTTCTATTTAAACACTGGAAGAGAGAAGAGAGGAAGAGGAGGAGGGCTGAGCTAGAGCAGGCAGCAAAGAGTCCCAAAGCCCAGCAGCAGCAGTGTCTTCCCGTTTGGGCTGTGCTGCGCTCATCAGCCCTGCTGAGAACTTGCACCCCAGCACAGTGGTGTCAATGTGTCTAGACCTCTACTTCTTGTCCCTGGGCAAATAGGTTGAAGCAGCATTGTATTCAGTCTTACCAGCTCCTAATAAAAGGGTTAACCCATCACTGCCACACAGGATCACCACGTCTCTGCCTGTTGTCTGTTTTTTAAAACAGGACATAAAGCATTTTTGACCCAAACCATCAATTATTGCTGTGCTCTGCTCAGCAGCTTTCACAGGATCACAGAATCACAGAATCTTAAAGCTGGAAGAGACCTCAAAAGACCATCCAGTCCAACCCCCCTACCCGAGCAGGATCATCTAGAGTAGATCACATAGGAATGTGTCCAGATTGGTCTAGAATGTCTCCAGAGAAGGAGACTCCACAACCTCTCTGGGCAGCCTGTTCTAGTAATCTGTCACACTCACAGTGAAAAAGTTCTTCCTTATATTTAGATGGAACTTTCTATGTTCCAGCTTGGACCCATTGCCTCTTGTCCTATCACTGGCCATCACTGAGAAGAGCCTGGATCCATCCTCCTGACACTCACCCTTAACATATTTATAAATATTAATGAGGTCACCCCTCAGTCTCCACTCCTCCAAGCTAAGGAGACCCAGCTCCCTCAGCCTCTCCTCATAAGGAAGATGTTCAACTCCATTCACCATCTTGGTGGTCCTACGCTGGACTCTCTCTAGGAGTTCTGTGTCCTTCTGGAACTGAGGGGCCATGAACTGGACACAATGCTCCAGGTGCAGTCTCACCAGGGCAGAGTAGAGGGGGAGGAGGACCTCTCTTGACCTACTAGCCACCCCCCTTCTAATACACCCCAGGATGCCATTGGCCTTCCTGTCCACAAGGGAACATTGCTGCTGGCTCATGGTTATCCTGCTGTCCACCATGACCCCCAGGTCCCTCTCACCTGCACTGCTCTCCAACAGGTCAGTCCCCAACCTATACTGGCACCCGGGGTTGTTCCTCCCCCGATGCATTTCTGCAGCACCTGCAGAAGGTTTTGACATGCTGCAGCCTCCGTTTAGCCAAAGGTTAACGTGGATGCTCTCCTTCCCTCTTTGCAGTCAGTGCACTTGTTTTTTAACCAGCATTACAGCAATTACATTTTGACTTGACTGTTCAGTCTCTGTCCTTTCCTACCTAATAGATCTCTGTGCCTGTCTGGAGGTTTCAACAGCAGAACGCAGGACTCCTAATCAGCCCAGAACATCGTCACAAGCCAGGAATTTTGTAGAGCTCTCAGTTGCTTCACCAAGAAGATTTTATGGACAATTAAAGTTAGGATTGTCAAGACATCTACTTTCAAAGTTCAGAAAATTGTTTAGTTTGATGCTTTTAAAATAAAATATTTTTTATAAAGACTCTAACTTTTGTGCAACAGAAAAATTTGACTTTCTTCTTCACAAATTTACTCGTGATGATGGGGAGCTAGGTTTTCTGTCACGTTTCTTATTCAGACAATTAGTGGATATTTATGAAAACCCCAGAAGTATTACACATTGTGGGAGGGATGGCTACGCACCTGAGAACACACGCTGAGTGTCTATTTTCTGCCTTTATTGTCTAAATGTCCAAAGTCCCTACAGCTCCCAATGCCTCTATATAAACCAGATAGGCGCTGACAGAGAGGCTGCTTCTGATTTGTCAGATGGCTATCTCTGCAATCTGGCAAACTACCTAAACCCAGAGATTTACAGTGATTTCCCAAGATCATTTATAGTATGTGTAGCAAAAACTCCCTCTGACACTGAGCCCAGAACCCAAACTTGAGTAAACAAAGCATCTCTTGGTTTGAGTGTCGTGGGAGAGCTGGTTACGAATATTCTGTTCATCTTTTCAGTCAGCAGAAACAACACCCAAAGATAGAGATGACCAACAATTTTCAAGGCAATAGAGAAGTGTAGACATCCTCAATAGATGAGATTAGAGAGATGTGCTCTGTATTGCATTTATAACTGGCCTGCATTACAATGAACATGTGCGGTTTAATGCAGTTAAAGATAATCTGTATCGCTTGCTAAACACATTCCATCAGTTTTACATTTATGCAGCTAAAGGCAAATGTTTAAACATTTGGTTAATGCACCATATGTCTAAAATGTTTTAGCTCCATCTGACATTTTTAAAATATTTTTACTTCAGTGGTAGCTCACTGAGTAAATTCATTTCTTCTAGAGCTGAGTATCCCATACTCCCTTTTGCCACAGCATTCCTAGACCTGTCTGCCATGATGTCTTAATTTTTTGGTTCACTAATCTAATTTAATCTAATGTAATTGGTTTGGCAGCTCTATTAACTTCTTTTTTATTATTTTTTTTTATTTTCATGTAGGTGCTAAATGAGGCAGAATGTGTGCATGGTATGTGAAGCTGCCTTTTTCCACTCGCCCATTTTAAAGCATGAATGCAATTTTCTGGACAGGGGCAAGAAAAGTGGGACAACGCAGCCCCTCTGTGTAACCCACCTGGCAGCAAATGAAGCATCCTTCATGGTAGATTAGCATTGAAGCCTGCTGGCAAGCCATGGCACAGTGCAGATCAGCATCAACTTTGTACAGACTGCCCAGGGCGATTAACGGGCATGAAAACTGTACCTCAACAATAAGACCTTACACAGGCAAATATAGAGATGAGAAAGACAATATAGAGGGAAAAGTCTGTCTTGCTTCATCCAAAGGAATCTAGGTTTGATAATGTCTGGGAACCCTCACTACTGCAGGATGTGCTTAGAGCTCCTCGTAACAGCATTAGGTAAACATATCCAAGCAGATATTATTACTTCAGTGTTTTCATCTGATGACTGCTTTTTCACATATAAATAGCACTGCTTTCCAAAAAGTTGTAGCTCTCTGGAAATTCTGAACTGAGGGCAACAGTGCAATAAGTTTTTCAGCGAGACACAAAAGCTATTATAACTAATATCAAAACATCGAGTCAGCTGAAATGTTTAATGAAGTGAGATTCAAACATAGCTTAATAGATTTTCTTCAAAACTTCACAGAAACATCCTTCTTGATTCTGAAAGAAAATCTTCCAGTTTTCTGTCTGGACCAGTTTTGTAAATTAAAATCATAAGGAAAACAAAGTAAATTTTTACTGCGTGCAACATTGTAAGGAAGATTTACTAGCGTGATACTAAAATCAGAGCCAGTGCTCTGACTACAGTGATCGCAGAACAAATTCTCTGCTGAGGTAACTTAGTTTAGGTTAGAGAATCATAGAATGGTCTGGGTTTAGAGGGACCTCAAGGATCATCAAGTTCCAACCTCCTTGTCATTCCTGGGTGCCATGCCAAAAGATATTTCACCTGATGCCACAATCGGGTTGCTCCAAGAGGTAGATTAATTTAGATTCAATGGATTTATGTCAAGAGAGAATTTAGCCTAATATTCTTCACTCTGGATTCTATCTAGGGAAATATTCTAGGAGGAATTTTAAGTGGGTTTTGACTGAATTTATTTATCGAATTCCAATAGAAGACCTTATTGGAGAGAGGAGAAGGTCAGCTTTTCCTCAGCACAATCCAATTTAGGTGACTGTCAGAACAACAGCACTTGCTTTTGAAAAAACAGTGATAAATATTTTTTAGAACTTAGGGACAATTTCTTTTTCACAGATGGTGAGGCACTGCTCAGTCATGACAGGGCTCAATTTCCAAAAGTTCGTCTTTGCCTCTGTGGGCATCAACATCAGTTTCCTGATGTCAGTGTAAAGCAGCGTAAGAGAGGTTTGCATGGCTGCAGATTCAGGCCACAAAGGATGGGCAGGACTTCAAGAACAATTTACACAAATGTCCAACAGGGAAAGAAAATGGTGTGTTTAATTGGGTCTGCCTCTGCCTTGGGTGGAGAGAGAGTGGACAACTTCTTGTCCTGAACACTCTGTGCAGCACAGGCTGCTTTGGTATCGTCTGCTCTCATACAGATCCTGTCCTCTTGGGAAAGAAGGGGAGTTGTGTACCTCTTCCCTCTGCAAGACACTGCTCTATACAAATGCTGGCAAATGAATCCTGATAAAGTAATCAATCAATTTAACAGAATGAAAGCCCTGTGTACTAAAAGGTGACATGAAATTATTGCCTAACCTATTAAAGGAATAAGCCTGCTGTAGCCCAATTACACCTTCACTATATACAATGAAATAGCTCTCAAGCAATTCCTCAACAAAGGAATAAACCTGTCATGAAAGAAAAATTTATTGTTCATCAAGGCTATGTATTCAGGAAGTAATACTTCTCTCAGGGTCATGCTGGTAGTAACTCAGCAGGAAACTAAAGGAAATTAGAGGTAGTCTTCATTGCATTGTACATTTTCCCATTGTTGAGCTACCAAATGCCTATCTGGCCCTCTAAATTCCACTAGCAAAGTATTATATTGTGGAAAACAAAAGAGTAAATGGATAAATACAAAGATAAGGAATTTATATACATACCATTTTTTACTTTATAAGAACTTTCTTCCAGAAAATAATCTCAACAGTTACACCAGCTAAAACCTAAAATGGTTTTTATTTTCATAAAATTTTCCTGATTTGCAGTGCTGCAGCCAGAATGTTGTCAGTATGAAGTATTCAGACTCCAGATTCCTGCATCCATCTGTAACTCTGCAGTCTAATGAAGAAATTCTGAAGTGAAATAGTTCTCCTGATTTGCAGCACTAAGAATTTCCCTATCAATCTTTGAAAAAAAAAAAAAAAAGAAAGATACTCTAAAATAAAAAGGGTCATATCACAGGTTCTTGGTTAGCTGAGCAGCAAGTAAAAATTACAGGGAGAAAAGGTCAAGAAATAGGCTTAAATATTGATTGGATGCCTGGTTTCATTCTGAAAAGTTTAAGCTGTGTATTCCCATGAGCTTTGATTGATAAAACCTTTTCTAACAGCACTTCCAGACTATGCAGGCAATTGTACCTCTCACTAACTACTTATAAAATCAAACTGTAATTAGCATGGGTTTCTTTAGAAAAAAATAAAAACTGACCCAATGCTATATTGCAGAATGTGCAATATGCATTGCACCTTGGTGAAAGGAAAAAGTACATGATAGTTAAGAGCTGCCATTTACAAAATGAGTGATGCTTTTCTCATCATGGGTTTTTGTGAAGATCGGTGGAACAATTGCTCCAGATAAATATGATTCCTGAATCATTTAACAATCATTTAAAGGAGAGCAGGTTCTGCTTCTGAGCAATTAGAGGTATGATCAGAAATCACAGAGCTGCTGAGCAGGGAAAGTGAAGCTAGTTGTAATTCTGCTTCTCCACAATGGGATGAAGAATTGCCATAAAATTAAGCTTCCTCAAGATTTTATGGAAATATTTATGAAATGAGAACATCTTTTAAATAAATTACCAGTCTATTTATTATTCTAAAAATGTCACATTCACAAAATATTCGCCCTGGCTTGATTGTTAAACTTGTTCATGAGTCAGGCTCAGCAAACTGTCAGAAACTAAAATGCTGAACATTACAACCACAGGACATTTTCAGTGTGTGCCAACTACATGACCCCATCAACTCAGGCAGAAGAGACAAAACATACTGGGATCACAACAAGTGGAATGGGGAAAACGTGCCTCCCCGGCATTGTCTTCCCTTACCCTGCCTGCACAAAGGCTGTCAAATAAACACTGTGTGAATTACGGGTCCCCTTTTTTTCAGAGAGAATATTGCAGAGCTGCAGGGCTACAGGAAAGCAAGGCAGGTCAATAGACACAATAAAAGTCTTGGAAACATTCTCTTAGGAGAAGAAATTGCAATGATTTGAGTTATTTACCTGAAAGTCCCAGTTCATGAATAGGAACCACTTACCTTAGCATGGCTGAAGTGTTTTCTAAACTTCATATGTTATCTCTGCTCTCTTGGAAGATCCCATTTGGGCAGCAATGCTATCAGAGATGTTTGTAGAGCTGCTGATGAGCCCCATGAGACAGGTCAGCTGGAGGGGACACCATTAGGGCCAGCTTCTTTCTGAGCTGTGAAGTGAAGATCTTTGAGAAGGCAGAAGGGACATGCATGCTCTTCCTGTCTGGAGGCATAAGCTGGAGGCAGAAATGGAGGTGGTAGAAAGGGAATAGCAATGAAGTTAAACACTGAACCAACTCAATAACAAGAGAAAATTCCTTGAGGATGATCACAGAGGTGGATCTATGCTGTAGACCTTTATGCTACAGGGCACCATTGAATGTGAGAAGGTGAAAGAACTGGGTTGTTTTGTTAAACGTGGTGTAAGTGAAACTTAACAACAGTAGTTTTGACTCTCACTAAAAAAAGTAATAATTTTTCTTATGCTTACTTTGAAATAAACATACTTCATTGCTGGAGTGAATCTGTAATGAGCAGCATGAAGATGATGCCTAAAGCAGTATCTCTAATCAATGGAGGGTTTCTGTCACCTTCCTTTAAAAGGACAAGCACAGGACATTTCCTGATGTACCATTAAAGCTCGCACACTTCACTGGTTCCTGTGCTCATTGCCAGCCTCCTTGGGTTGCAGCCCCAGGTTGGTCACCAGAGTCCCCCTACTCAGGGTCACAGCGGAATGACAAGGCCATAGTCACAAGCTGAGAAAGGGAAATGACAATCCGGCACAACGAAAGAGAATTTCACAGGGGGAGCAGGGGTGCAGGGAGGCAGTGCCACCTCCGTCTTCAGAGGTATTCAAAACCAGCCTGGACATGGATCTAAGTAACCTGGAGCAGCAAGCCAGAGTCCCTCCTTTCACATGAAGGCTTCACATGCTTCACCACAGAGCCAGGTTACAGAGTTAGTATCTCAATATTAGTGAGACTTGTCCTGTGAGGTGCTAAAAAGAACTCCACACAGGAATGGCAGTGTAGACTAGTCCTGAGCTCTACAAGGCTTTATGGGTGAAGAAGAACCAGTTCTTGATGCCTGTAGCTCTCTGCAGACTTTGGATGTAGGGGAAGGAGAGCATCAGTGTGTGGGAGTCCTGCAGTTGTTACCTTGATTCTTGACTTGCAAATGGATCTACTTTAGAGAGAGGGGAGTTAAATAAAAATTAATCTTCGTATTCTTAGGGAAATGAGAAAGAAATGCAGAATAACCTTTTGCCAATTCACTGATACGCTTTCCTTACCATGTCTGGTAAAAGGCAATAATAATCGCTCTGCAGAGACTCAAGGAAAGTCATCAGCGTACATTGTTCCCATTTGATTTTTCATCATTTCTGCCTATCTCCTGCCACAAATCATCTGCAATCGTCTCCATTCATTAGAAAAGAATGTAATTAGGAATCATATGAAAACATTTCTTTTTTTTTAAAGGACACTAACTCTGAAAATGTCTGATAGATCAAGAATATTTTCCAGATCCCCAGGCCCTCTGGAATGTAACTGAAGTTAAATTATTTTTCAGAGAGAGAGAGATCCACAAGCCTCCAACATTTTCATTTTATTTCAATAATTTTTTGCTGTCCCTGTTGACCTCAGAAATTTGTGCCCCCAAGGCATAGAACAATCAACTTTCCTGTTACTATTCGAAGAGAGATGTTTGTTCCGTACTTTTAAATAGCACTGCGATAATAAGGCAGAGGTTTATTTGACTCACAGATATCAGCAGCTACAGTTCCCTTCAGCAGAATAACCACAGCTTCCCAGGCTGCAAGGTTTATATGCCATCCTTGCACATCCTGTGTGTAGATTTATGGCCAAATCCATTGGCAAGGATATCTTAGAAAAAAATGATTGGGTAATTCTAGAAATTGGGGCTCCAAAAAGTAATCTAGTATATAGCAGGAAAAAATATATATAAAAAAAGGTAAAATAAAGAGAATTTCAAAGAGCATAAACTCTTTCAAAAGATTACAATTCATCCCACCATAAGGAGCTTGAGTAACAGCCTTTGTGTGAGCACTCACACAGCTTGCATAGTGCATGAGATCTTGCAATGGCATCACGCACTGGTGCTAAATGCAGACAGACTTGACTACTGATTATCTCTGCCCTGCTTTTTGCTTTTCTTTCAAGTCTCCAGGCGAGCAGCAGTCATACTTGGATGCAGCATTTCTTTATGTCTTTTTGGCCACTTGTCCAGTCTTCTTTTAAAAAACACCTCATCCTCGGTAGATGTAGTTCTTTGCTTTTCCCCGTAGTTCCATGATATACTACCAAAGTGTAAGCCCTTGACTTTTGAGACTTTTACTGGAACTCCCCTTTATATTCTGTGGGCATCAAGTGTTCAGTGTGAATGATACCAGGACACTTACATGTTATGCAAGCACAAATACTGATTGCAGCACAGATGTTTTCTGACTTAAGAACTGTAGTGTAGCCATTGAACGTTTTTATCCATCCATTTCCTTTGTTTTTGTTAGCAGCTTAAGAAATCACTAGTTCTACATATGCCCCAGTGAAGACAGATCTTGTAATCCACCAGCTTTAACAGGTATGGGACATTTTTCCATGAAACCTAACTGATTTAAAAAAAAAATACTGGTTTAAAAATATCTGAAAAAAATCTTATCAACAGCAAAATTTCAGATGAATTCACTTAAATTGTCACATTTCTGATTGTGTCTCATAATCCAGGGCTGCTCAGCAACATTAAATTAGTTTATCACTCAGTCTCAGCAAAACTGATCACTTCACACTAGTTAAGGATCTGTCTTAAATAACAAAGCAAAATCATATAAAACTAATTTTATTCTGTGACCTTCCCTTACAAGATTACAGGCACCCAGTGTGAGTAATTTCCATTGAATACATTTTCCCCATTATGATCAATAATGGAAGCAGAGAGCAGATGAGATGATATTGTAGCTATCTTGGCAAATTTTCCCAACAGATTTGAATGACTGCTTTATTTCTCACAACTACTACATTTTTAACATGGTCTTACATGTTTTAACTGTGATGGGTACCCTAGCTTGCTAGACCATCACTACAAAGCAGTGCCTGAAGCTCTAAAACTGAAACTAATGATCAAAAATTTTGTAGAAAGAACCACAGGCTACATAGTGAGTCTGTGATTCTGTTACAATAAAATATTTTTATGTAAATCAAAATGACACATATAGTTTCATGAATAGAGCATAGACCAAGAGATAAGAAGTGGCATAGCCAGTATGTATGTATATAAAACATCTCTTGCGAGACAAAACCAGTGTGACTGGTGGGAGTCTATCTTTTCCTGTCACATCAGTCTAAGCGCATGCATCACATAGATGAGATAAATTAATTTTATTTTCTTTCCTCATGCCAAGTAAATGAAAAAAAAAGTATTTTTAGTTCTTATAGCAATTCTCATAACATTTGTTAATTTTTGTTTTATTTTAAAATGTCTTCACTGACTTTTGACAGGTTAGAAAGGTCACTAAGCAATTTCAGAAGAGGTGTCTGATGATTTTCCTATTGTGTTGTTGAGCAACATCTTTATTTACAATCTGTGATCCACAAAACATGTTTGATTTTTCTTTCCCTGTGGACAGCCTCAACACCATGAGCACTTGGGATTTCTGCTTCACACTGGAAACTTGAGTGACTCAAGCTCACTATTCACCCTTTCCTTTCTGCTTCCAAAATTAAAACGAGTTGGTAGTTGCGATGATCCTTCATAAAGAAAGTGTTAGGTGTTATAAGATAAAGACGTACAGGATGGGATAAGTTATGTCAGATACAATGTGGCAATGTAGTACTGCTGGTCACCCAAAGTGGACACTGTGGTAGGATGTACTTGAGATTTTTGCTCAATGTAAAAGCACAGACTACATCTCAACGTGAACCAGGACACCTTGTTTGAGGCAGGAGCTGGACTACTCTCAAAAACTCCACAAGAGTGTGAGTTTGGAAGCAAAACTATCTATCTGCCACAGGGGTGAGGAAGGGGACATTTTTCCTGCCTACTGCATGCTGTTCCAGAGGCCACCCACTAGGGAAACGGAGCTCATCGTCCATGTGGCACATCCACCAGACATTCTGCCGGCAGGGATGACCAGCACGTGCTGTCCTTCAGCCCCCGGGTGGAAAACCCCTACAGGGTTGTTGTGTCACCTCGTACGGCCACCCATATTACACTGCAACCAACACACAGTGTGGCAGCCAGAGTCACAGCGTGGGCCGGCATGAGAAGTACCAGGCTTGGGCATCTTCTCACAGCTGCCTATTGACTGATGTGGAGTCACAGACAAAAATCTCCACTATTTGAGTGTCGGACAATGTCCTTCAGTGGAAGCTTTAGTCTGTGATCTTCATGGGTGGTAAAGAGCTAGAGGGGGAAATACTTGTCCCCTGCCAGGAATTATTAATGCCTTCCTTTATGAAATGAGAAAGGCATGTATGAGCAAACCCCAAACACAAGCTAGATGGCTAGATCAGGGGGCTGCCAATCTGGCAAGATGCCATCCCCTATTTTGCTATGAGTTTTCAAGGGGCCTCCTTCCCTAGTTAAGATGGGCTGCGTGAGTAAGGGCGGAAGCTGCACTTCCTACAAGCAATGAGCTTTTCCAAGCAGTGAAGAAGGCAGCTACCAACACTTTGCTTGTCCTGAAATCATGTCAGGTAGTTGTCTACAGGAGTTTGGAGCTGAGGCTAACATCATGAGCCTGCTTTTAGGAAACTGGATCTCTGTAAGTACTATGCATACATATTATACATATTACATGTTTGTATCTATTTGTAAAAAGTATAAACATGCACAATAGAGAAATGGTTAGGAATACTTAAAGCTGTTGTGCACATTTTTAATCACTCTCTTTCCCTAGTGAAAACCAAACTGAAAAAAAATATTAAAATTGCCCTTGAAAATGAACTTAAAGGAAACTAGATATCCAAGAGCATGATGGATTTCTGATTAGGCTAGGAGAGGGAGCACCTTACAACTCTGTCTCTAATTTATAAATAGTTACTTTTTTCCTTAGAAAATGTTTATTTTAAATACTCAGATAGGAAAAAACTCTGTGCTGAAGTAAGAAGTCACCTCTACATTGTAACCAGAACTTCTAAGAATGAAAGTCCTGACTGAAACAAACATTACAGAGCTGAGACCCTGTGAAACCCAAGTGTAAGTACCAAGGAGTGGAAAGCATACCAGAGATTTATTTAAGAAAACACCAAACAACAGAACAACCCAAGAGCAAACCTATCTGTGATTCTTCTTTAGGAAGGTCTTCATACCTTTAAATCCCATATAAACTCAAGAAAACAAGACTATTCCTACTCTTTCAAAAATGCACACTAGCCCTTCTGAGCATCTATAATCTGTGAGTGACTCCTGGCCTTTGTTTTGCCACTTGCTCAATTCCGGCAAGTACATTCAGGCGCTTCATTTTATGCTATCTAAAATTTTGTTATCAAAGAAAGCAGTGTGTTCAGGGGCACTGTACCACCCCAACAGTTGGAACAGTTCTATGGTTCTGTGTCACCCATGGCCTAAAGAGAAACACAAAGTCACAGAGTCACAGAATGTTTTGGGTTGTAAGGGATCTCAAAGCCCATCTAGTCACCCCCCCCTGCCATGGGCAGGGACACCCTCCACTAGCCCAAGTTGCTCAAAGCCCCATCCAACCTGACCTTGAACACTGCCAGGGAGGGGCCAGACACAGCTTCTCTGGGCAGCCTGTGCCAGGGCCTCAACTCCCTCACAGGGAAGAATTTCTTCCAAATGTCTCTTTTAAATCTACCCTCCTTTAGTTTGAAGTCATTGTCCCTTGTCCTATCACTACACTCCCTAGTGAACAATCCCTCTCCCACTTCCCTGTATTAGGTCTCCCTGGAGCCTTCTCTTCTCCAGATATGTTACTTAGCTTTCTTTTCCTCTGATTCTTGCTCATGAAACATGAAATGATGCTATCCTCTTCAAAGGGCTTTTGTCACAATAACAGACAGTACTGCACCCATGCCTTTTCTTAGCTGGGTTCTCATACCCACATAAAATAGATAGTGCTGCACAGTGGGGAAGGTATCAACACAGCCCACATCGCAGAAGGACTCCTCGGTTGCTCCATTGCTCCTGTATTCCTCAGAGGAGAGAGGGACGGGATTAAAAAAGAAAATGAAGTCTTGTATATTTGCAAGTTTTCTAATACAGGTATCAGACTTCAGCAGTCAGCATTTTAGAGAACAGTAATATTAGAAAATAACTTAGAAAAGGGGAAAACAAATTGAGAGCGTTGCAAAAAATAATAAAAAATCCAAATGTTCTTGTGCTCCTGATAGATGAAGTGCAGCAAATTCAGATTTAACAAAAAGTAATCAAAGATAACAATGTAAGCCATAAAAACCAGCAGGTACTGTACTAAGACAGAGAAATCTTGCAGCCTGAGGTGATGGCTGTGACAAAAAAAAATCCCATGCCAAACAAACCAGGAAAGCTAAGGAAAGGGTGAAATGAAGACTACACAAGAACTTGAGGTAAATAATAGAACTTCTTTTCAAATATATAAAGAAGAAGAGGTCAACAACAGAATCACTAGGGTCTTACAGAGCAAGGAGAGCAGAGATCAGATGCCAGAAGAGGTAGGCATTACAGAAAAATTAAATGAACTTTTTGCTTCACTGTTCATGAGGAAGGAGGATGAACTGCTGCCAAAGAGAGAAATACACTTTCCTGAGTGAGAAAAATGAAACACAAAAATAACCCTCAAGGTCAAAGAATAAAAAGTGATAAAGCAATTAGATTTTGAGAACACTTCTGAGACACTGGGACTAAACAGGTCCCGTCCCACTCATTGGGAAGAGCACAGCAAGAAGCCCATAAACTCAGTCACCTTGGATTTACTGAAGGCAAATAATTCCTGATAAAACTAATTGCTCTCTATGATAACTTATGGACATGGGGAATTCAGTGGACATCACTTAACTTTAGCAAGGCTTTTGATGGTGTCTCCATAAACATTCTTGAATCTCAGTTTGGACACTACAGTCTGGGTGGGAGTATAAAAATTGGTTGAAGAGTTGGATTCAGAGGCTTTACTTTGTGAAGGCTCTGGAGAGGCCAGTCAGACAGAATGCTGCCTGTGCATCAGGAGCGTGCCCTGGCAGCAAAGGCAGCTAACAGCATCCAGACTGTGTTCAAGGGAGCACAGCCAGGAGTTTGAGGGAAGGGATTATCCTCTCACTGAGCACCTGTTAGACCACATACAGACACTGTGTTCTTTTGAGCACCCCAATACAAGAAAGACACTGTAAAAATGGAGGAAAAAATGTTAGGAGCTGATTTGTTCAGTCTGGAGAAGAGTTAGCTTCAGGTTGACCTGATTACAGCCTGCTAGGATCTATGAGGAGGTCATCAAGAAGAGGACCAAACTCTTCACAGTGACACATGGTCAGAGGATGCTTAAAATTGGGACAAGAAAGTTCAAACTGGGTATCAGGAAAATATTTGTCCACATGAGAACAGTCAAATATTGGAGCAAATCACCCAGAAATCTTGTGTAGTCTCCCTTCTGGGAAGTTTTCAAGATTATACTGGTTAAAGCCCTGAGCAACCTGATCTGATCTCACATTTGGCCTTTCTTTGAGCTGCATTTGGGCCAGAGATTTCTTGATGTCCCTTTCATCCTGATTTATCTTGCAATCCTGTGGTCTGTGGGGTTTGAAGGGGAGCCACCTGAGGAGAGAGCAGTGAAGGCCCCAGACCATGAAAACTTCAACATGCTGAAGAACAAAACCCTTGAGAGTCTCCAGCAAGAGAAATAACAGCGATGCCAATTAAAGCCAAGTATAGGAACATAGATTAACCAACAAGAGAGGAAAAAATGAGCATAGAGAAGCAAGGGTAGAGTCCACAGTTCAAGACAGAAACGCTGCCTCTACCAGCACTGTCCTTGGCTTTCTGTGCTGATTTGGACAAGTCTCAGGGAAAGTTCTCTCCAGTGGTTAAAGACATGACAATTTCTGCCTGGCTAATGTAAAACTACAGACAACCAGTAACCCACCCACAGGAGTGCCTACCAAAGATGGGGCAGCTTTCCTGGAGCCCAGGGCACAATGATGGTGACTGTATTGAAGATACACAGATATTTCTGCAGGTGTATGGTCTCCTGCAGAGACCTGTGGTCCAGGCGTGGACCTGTCTGAGAACAGTTTTCCTACCTCTGGCGAAACACTGAGAGAACCTCACCAGCAGGAGCAGCCACCAGAGCAGAAACCACTCAGAAAACTTTCACTGTTTTACCAGAGTTTTCTTTATCCTGGGATAAATGCCTATTTTCCATAGAAAACTAATAAATGCAAACATACCAACTCTGCTTGTGAAAATCCCCAAGAAACCCAAGCTGCTGACAGTTGGAAAAGTATCCTAAAAGTATTACTGCCCTTTTGTCTTATTCTTCTGGGGGACTGGGCTCAGTGTACCTTTTCTTCTTATCTTTTGTAAGCTCTTTCCCAAATGATTCTGATTTCTATCCATAAAATGGATAACATTTATTCTAGTAATGCAGGGACTTTTTCAGACTACATTCACAATAATAAGGGTCTGTCAGATCTTCAGATAAATGCAGATCACGAAAAGCCCTGTGTTCTTATGCTTGTAAATAATTACAATTTAAAATGCCATAAAAAGAAGTCAATAAACCCATTCCCAAGAGATCAGCAAATAGCATTGTCCAAAGATTATAACCTAAGACTGGGGTCATTCTCAATAGATAGTCATCTCATTTCCCTTTCAAATAAGCAGCCATATATCACAAAAGTGTAATAAAAAATACACATTCATTAACCTGCAGAAAGGAAACAGGAAGGGATGATATGCTGATGAAACAAAAAATAAGTCAGCCTAGCCAGGACAAGAGACTGTAAGGAGCTCCAGATGGACAAAACCTCTCTAGGTGATTGGACAGTAGTGTACTAGATGAAACTCAGCTTAGGTGTGTAGTTTGTGGGAAACTGTTTAAAAGTGCTTGTAAACATTTATGGGCTCTGAATTACTTGCAACCTCCAAGAAGCAAGATAAAGGCATTATTGTGGACAGCTCAATGAAGATATGTATTCAATGTGCAGCAGCAATCAGATGGAGAAAAAAAAAAAGAAGAAAAAGCTAGGGGATATTGAGCATGGAACAGACATAGAATAATACAGAGAACATTGGAATCAATGAGACACGCTCAGCCTTGCCTAGTCAATAGACATTCATTTTGTATGCCACCTCTCCTGAAATCCACAGACCAAAGTGCCTTGCAAACCAAAGCAACCTAATTTCTGAATTAAGTAATAGCAAAGGGAGATAAATTTGATTCTTTTTTCAAAAATTGAGTAAAGAGCAAAGGTTTGAAATGAAGTCTGGACGATGGCTGCCATCCTTCACGAGTGATGGAGAATTTCTGCCTAGAGACCAGAGACAGAGGAGCAGAGAGCAAGAAAGCAAAGAGAAAAAAAAAATAAAAGAGCCATTTCTGACTGCTGAATGAGAAGAAATGTGAGTAGGTGGCTGGGTTTGTTTGTGTGTAGACACAGCAAAAAATCTCTATGTAATGGATTATCAGAGGTTAGTCCCAGGGGAATCATAGTCACTTGTTCAGCGTTTGCAAGGATGGACCTCAAGTGAGGCAGCCGGGGTTCAGAGACTGCTGGTTCAACTTTCTGAGTCCATTTTTCACATCCCTGTTTTTGCCTGTTTTTTTCCTCCAGTGGCTATATATTTTTAGGTTTAAAAATGATTTGTTCATGTTTTCTGTATGCTTGTGTGGATTTCCAGAACGGAAAAAACACAGGGTATTAACTGTGAAACAAACACACAAAACAATGCTGGCAGGCTCAGAGAAAGATAGCTGAACATCTGATCAGTCAAGGCCATGTCCTGTGTGTGCAGTTTTACAGAAAGAGTAATAGGGTAGATCTGCAGACTCAAGAGATGGAAAAGTATGCAAGGATAACAAACACTAGAATATGAGATGACTGAGATAACATGCACTAAATCTAATGGAAGAATCTAATCTTTAAGAAATTTAGGTAAAAGTAGCTAAGCTTCAGATGAATGAAGTCAAAGACAAGGTAATGATGCCAAATCCTACTGGAATGGTCCACATTCACACTTTTAAAGGTGGAAGGAATCACTATCCTCATCATACAGATGAAAAAAATAAAAACAGAGGAGCTAAAGGTCCCCCACAAAGTCAAGCATTAGTATATGGTGGTATCCAACTTGGCTTTGCAGTGACCTACCAACAGACTAGACTGGAGAAAAGTCACTGAAACAGTTTACTATGAGGAACAGCATTAGTGTGCTCTGAAGTTTTCCAGTTCAAAGTAAGCTATAAAGAGTAAAAAGGCGAATAAGGAGAAGTGTCATGAAAATGGCATTGAGTCACTTCCTTTGAAAAAAGATGTAGCAGAAACAGAACTGATCAAGAAAGTATAAGTAGGTTGAACTGGCACTGCTCAGGGTTTCAGCTGTAACCCCAAGGAAGGGTCTAAAAGTCAGTGTAAGAGGGGAAGCTAAAGGAGAACTGGCACTGTAACTTGTTGAGAGCTCAACTTCAGTCTCAGGCAATCTCACTCGCCCTCCACCTACACATCCTACCCTTGAGGTCAAGTATGCATTGTCAATCTCTCAAAGCACTCAGGTCCACTGTATAAGCTTAGCATTAGTATCATGGATATCTATTTTATTCTTACATACAAGGTAAATGTACATGTGTCTTTTTTATTTATTTGAAGTAAGGAACTTAAATCTGAAAAAGTCATATGGAATTAGAGAGAAGATCAGCATGGGTAGATTTTGAAAGGAAAAAAAGTTAGATATTGAAAGAGTATCTGAAAAATACTGCAAAACAAAGAAAGGAAAACATCCTTACTAAGCAAAACTTTATTTTTAATTGAGTATAAATCTGACTTTGTGTAACACATAGATGATGTCCTCTCTTCTAAAGAGGTGAACAAGTTTAGAAAAGAAAAAAATCAAAGTGGTCCTCATAAGTAAAAATTCAACATTGTTTATTTTCATCTGCCTTCCTGTCAAAGGGGAGAAAAGGGAGAGGGCAAAAACTGAAATAAGATTATTTTTTGCTTCTTGCTTTAAAAAAAAAAAAAAGCAACTTTCAAATATACTTTTGAAAATTAAAAATTGTATAAAGTAATTTGAAGAGATCCTATTTGATCAAGGAGAAATTGTCAGCTTGGCCACAGCCAGACAGGTTGCTGTCTGGGACAAGAGTTGAGCAAAGCCACACACTACCTTTTTCCTAAAGTTAAATTCCCATTAGTACAAAAAAGTGGTAAAACATGGTAGAAATCCAGAAATATCGGGAAGCAACTGGAAACCGTGTCCTCCCTGCAGTGCCCTCTGCTTCCATGTTTAGATCCTGTTCCCTACTTTCAGTGCTCTCATACCTTCCATCTCAGTGTTCCTCCTCTCAGCACTTCTCGAAGTAATACAGTTCACTACATTAATTTAACCCGAAAGTGTCATCCAACTATAAAATCCACATTATTCCCAAGGTGGCAAGTTCTTTTTGTTCATTCTCTCGATGGTACTTTAGGAACAAGAATGATTCTGGACTGTAATAAACATAAAATATTTCTAAACCATTTTTCAGTATACAGCTACCGTGAGTAGACCCCACAGCCAGGTGTAACAGGATAGCAAGTGCTTGAACAGTCATGGTCTGCAACCACCTGCAAGTCACTTTGACTTGTTGAACAACAAAAGGTCATTTTCCTGTGTTTCTGTAATTGCTTTGCTTGTGTTGGTGGTGTTGAATGTTATTTCTTGTTTGCTATAGTATATTAAAGCCAAGAAGCTTCCTTCTGCAGAACTCCACTATCCTCTGCTGTCTGACAGCACTATCCTCACTACTACTGGTGCCATTTAAATAGAAGTTTTTTTGGCTTTTTTTTTCCCCCACTGTTCTTTCATATCACCGTCTGTGATCTCCTGTTAAATTAAATTGCTGGTGCGAACTTGCTCATTGACTCCTCCTTGAAGGTCCTTGAACTTTTTCACCCGAAAGACCTTTCCCAGGTGTATTTCTTTTAAATATTGAGAGATTGAGGAAATATCTTTTTGCCCAAGTCAAATAAGTGAAAAACCCATGGCTATGCCAGCAAAAGAAAACAACAGCAGCTCTCCTCAAGTTCACCTCCTACAATAAAGCGATTCTTCAAGAGGCTCCATCCATCAGGGCACAGCAGTGTGCTCTGAGACCTACACGTAGGCTGTATGTAGGTGGCAAGTGAGGCAGTCAAAAGCACTAAAGGAAGATAAAAACATTTGGGACATGTTGTGCTTCTTAGCAGCCTCCAACATGTTTGCTGACGCCCCAGTCCAGTAGTGCAAAGCCATTGTAAGCCCACAGTTCATTATATCCACCCTCTGGAGCACACCAGCCAGGTGCACCTTCCATGCTGGTCGCACAGTAGCAGGACCCATATCTCCTTAGGGCCCCATGCAGTGCACTTGAGACCCTAAGACAGAGTTAATATGTTGGTATTTGTTCTCAGACAGCAGTACAGACTGTAGTGCAGGCACTAAAGCTCCACTTTACAGTGTGAAAAGAAGGCACATGGTACCCACCTTGCACCACAGCACAAGAGCGCCTGGTATGTTTTCAGCGTGAAGACTCCATTAATCATCCAACTTAACATATGTCACTATCATCATGGCGGACTTGCCATCACCCAAATTTGGAGAAGTGAGTCAATCCCAGAAAGAGTAGACAGGTCCCACACTTATTTTTCAAAAGGAGTTTCAGGTAACCAAACTCCTTTTGATGCTATGGACTGAGAACATCTATGTTATCTTCAAACTGAAAATGTCATGTCTGGTCCCAAGCATTGTTAAAAAGGAGCTAAGAAATAACTAAATACAGTATTAACACTGTTAGTCAATTGAGCAAGGGATCTTGGAGGCTGTAATACAATATTGTCCAAGAATCGTTTCAGACACAAAAAAATACAAAATATAAGCATAAACCATATTCTTAGAACCGTGTATCCTGAGGTTTTCTTCTGCATAGTGTAATAATGTCTGCATAGTGTAGCAAGGACAAACAATATGGTGTTGGTTGACAGCC
>VXBZ01002123.1:0-12313 GCA_013399135.1 Heliornis fulica
TATGAAGATGTTGAACAGAAAAAAATCCATTACTTCTCTGTTACAGTTGCAAAAAGTTCCCTGAGTTTCTCTTTGAATCAATCCTGACAATCCTGTCCATATACATTAAATAAGCTTAATAACACATGTGATACCACAGGTGACTCGGTGCAACGAGGGTGGCTGAGCCCTTGGTTTTCTGTGTTTGAAAGGCCCAGGGCAGAGCTGAGATACTCACTGTGGAGATGTGCAGAGAAAGAATTACAATGGACAGAGGAGTCAAAGTAGAACAGAGGCAAAACACTGGGGTTAGGTTGTGCACTGGACAATTATGAATATCTCACAAACTAAAAATATGATTTACATGTGGCTGTAGGTCTTTATGTATACTGGTGTGTTTGCTCAGAAAAGCTTTATTTGCTGAGAAATTCATGGGACCTGACTTAAAAGTGAAGAAACAGCAAAAGAGGAAAATTATAGTGTGTGTGTGTGTATTTCTGTACTTTCAAGAATTGTGAGGACCATTATCCTGTACAAAGATGCATTTAATGGTGATTGCAGGGATGCAGTGCTCTTAATTGAGGTTCTTTGGGTGAATTTCAGGCCAAAAGGGTTTTGAACATACTAGTTCTTAAATACAGTATATTATACTTTCCTACTGCAACTTGGCCAAATTCTGATACTGATGTTTATCAGCTTACAGTATCTAACCAGAGGTGGTTGTGTTCTTTGTAAATATGACTGTGGACAAACAGAAAATAGCAGAGACTGGTGTTCTCTTTAACAGTGGTAATTGATAAATGTAGCCCTCAGAACTAGTAATGCATATTTGAGAGCAAATGAATGATTGTTTTACAAAGACCTAGTTGGAGTAGCAAAGCTGTTTACATATGCAGTTCTTCAGCAGAGAGATTTAAAAACTGGAAGGAATCACTTGATCATCTGTTCTGACCTTCTACATGAAACACACTTTAGGAACTTCTGAATTAATTCCTGCTTCAGGGCTACCATCTCCTACTGCATCTCAGCCTATGGTTTGAAGGGAAAACACAGTAGAAAGCCTTATAATAACAGGACCATGATAAATTTTCTAGCTGAACATGCCTCTGACAGAAGGAACTGTTTCCATCTCCTTGTGCCCTAACACAAGATAGCAGGACTGATACTGGTTATGGCCTCAAGACACTTCCAGCATGTGAGAATATGAAACCTCTACCTTGCTTTCTCAAAGAAATGGTGTTAGTATTTCCTCTCTGCTTGTCTGTCTTTCTCTGGACAATTACTTTCTTCACTTTCCCAAAGGGAAGGAACCTGCTAATCAGTTTCAACCAGAGTTGACATGGATCCAGCCAAACAGATGAGGAGAAGATTTCAGGGAAAGGCAAAGAACTGTGCTGGGAGATCTGTGACAAACCAGGCTTCATTAGTTTTTCTGCTCACAGAAAAAGCTTTTTTTTTTTTTTCTTTTTTTCATGAAGTGATCTGTGGCCCCTCTATCCTCGAGTCATATCTACATACTTGTCTGACAATAAGTGCTTTCTGTTTACTGTGGCATCAGAGCCAAGATAGTTAAGGACAAGAAAATTGGATTGTGTTCCTCCTTATGAGTCACTAGTAAAAATGCCAGCTATGCAACTGTACAATCTTTATTATCGAAGATAATATAAGAGAAAGAAAACAGCCAGATTTTCACATTCCCTGCTATGCATGCACTTCTGGAAGCTGGAAAGTTTCTTCCCAGGGCTGTAAACTGAACACATTTGTACATATGGGATACAAATGGAATCAAACCCTCAATGCCTTTCTTTTCCTGACACTTGAAAATGCACTGAGAAGAACATTTCCCTGTGCATATTAATGGCTGGACTGAACAGTTCTTCGGTGCTCTATAATAGTGGAATAAATAGTCTACCTTAATAGCAACATGAAATGAGGAATATTGAAATAAGGGGGCTAGATGCCAGGTTAATATCAAGAGACTACACAGTGCTAGTGCCACATGGCTTGGTGGACCACTCCAGACATTGAATTTTGCTGGCAGGAGCATAGCAAGACTGGGCAGTAAGATGGGACATTCCAAAGCTGAATCTGTTACTCTCTGAATGAATCATTACTTACAACTGGAAAGCTGTTAGAGACTAACTTAGCATCCATAGCTCATTAAAAGCATCTTCAAAGTGAATATTAATTGCATCTTGGAAAATGTCAGGTTGTGAACAGTTGGAATGACAAAGTAGGCTAGTTCGGTGGGGAGACATATCTTGCCCATCAGCAACCAGCCTTCCACTTATGTTCCTTTGGACATCTCTTGCTTCACTTTCTTGTTGTTGCCAAGAAAACACTTGCATAGTGCTGTACATACTGTACTGGACACTGCATGGCCATGTGCTCTGTACAGAATAAGAAGAACAGCCAATATCAAAGAAATTTTCCATACCTCTTACTTTTTTTCTCAAAAAAGAAACCAGAAAAAGTTACTTATTTGTTTGGTTGTTGAGTTTGGATTGGCAGTACAGGAATGAGAGCTCCACTGATTCAAAGTGATAACTATTTGACATGTTTTACACAGATTCTGTCATTCTATTTTAATAATATTTCTTAATATCTACTGCATTACACAGAATCCCAGACTGGGCTGGGCTGGAAGGGACCCCAAGGATCATCGAGTTCCACCCCCCTGCCACAGGCAGGGCCACCAACCTCCAGGCCTGCAGCTAGACAAGGTTGCCCAGGGCCCATCCAACCTGGGCTTGAAATATCATTATACTGTGATATTCTGATCATAAGAAAATGCTTCTGTTTCAACACTATGCAGTCTTACAATGTGGCAGTGGAGGACAAAGAGACTGGTAGGAAAAAATACATTGTAGAATAATCTTTACTATTTTGGGAAAAACTGCTTCAGAGGAGTGAGTATATCACAAGTTAATCGCAGTTCTTGTGGCCTGTAACTTAGGATCATGTCAAGGCCAGCATCAAACTGCAGGGCAGAGATTATTGAAAAGAAGTTTTATTCTGCAGGCTCACAGAGTACACCCTTATTAATGTCTTTAATGTTTTTTTCTGAATTTTATGATGAATAAAACAGAGGGTAGTGCTACCATTTAAGTCCATGGCTTTTATCAGAAATGGTGTTGCCAGCAGGCCTAGGGCAGAGATCATCCCCCTGTACTTGGCACTGGTGAGGCTGCACCTCAAGTACTGTGTTCAGTTTTGGGCCCTGCAGGAATCATAGAATCATAGAATGATCAGGGTTAGAAACAACTCCCAGAGGTCATCTAGTCCAACCCCCTGCAAGAAGCAGGGACACCCCCAACTAGATCAGCTTGCTCAGGGCCTCATCCAACCTGGCCTTGAACGTCTCCAGGGATCCAGGGGCATCCACCACCTCCCTGGGCAACCTGTTCCAGTGCTCCACCACTCTCACAGCAAAGAACTTTTTNGCACTGGACACAGTACTCCAGGTGAGGTCTCCCGAGGGCAGAGTAGAGGTGGAGAATCCCCTCCCTCGACCTGCTGGCCACGCTTCTTTTGGACATTGTAATGCTGGAGAATGTCCAAAGGAAAGCTACAAAGCTCTGAAGTGTCTAGAGCACAAGGTGATGAGGGGTGGCTGGGGGAACTGGGGTTATTTAGTCTGGAGAAGACAAGGCTGAGGGGTGACCATATCGCTCTCTGCAACTACCTGAAAGGAGGTGGTAGCCATTTTGGGGGTGGATTCGCCTCCCAGGTAACAAGCATTAGGATGAAATGGCCTCAAATTGTGCCAGGTGAGGTTTACATTTGGGATAGGAAATATTTCTTCACCAAAAGAGTTGTCAAGTGCTGGAGCAAGCTGCCCAGGGAAGATGTGTAGACATAGTGCTTAGGGATGTGATTTACTGGTTGAATTGGCAGCACTAGGTTAGCAGTTGGGCTTGATGATCTTAAAGGTCTTTTCCAACTAGAATGATTCTGTGATTGTGTAATATGGATTCTACCTTGCTGCTGAAACTGCCCTGCTGTGCCACGTTACAGAATGCAGATTTGTCCTATGTGAAGAAGTGCAACTTCAGGGGGATATGGAAGATTTTCTAGAGCTTTCTGAGTAGAGAGAAGGTAAAACCCAGTAAACATAGAAAAACCCCTGTGAACCATTCTTTTGTCCTCCTGAAATTTCTGAACCTTCCTCCAGAAAGGCATTTTATGAAGGTACCATCTAATGGAGTAACATCTTAAGCAAGGCATAGAGTGAAACTCATTCACCCCAGCTCCTACTCCTTTTTCATAACAGCAGGCACATAATCATTCCTCCTAGGATGGTATCTCTTCTCATGCATAGTGAGACATTCCTTATTCCCATTTCAGGTAGCATTCTCAAAGGTTCTTCTTTCAGCTTTCAAGGCAACTATATAAGTACTTTTAAGATACAAGGCTACTAGAAACTCTCGAGCTTTCAATAGATTTTATTTTTAAACAACCTGACTGAGATAATAGAGAGCTATGCTATTGTCCTAAATCACTGTACAGAAAGATGATCATTTTCAAGGAGAGGTTTTTTGAAGGAAATTTCTGAATAAACATATGCATTTCATCTGTATAAACTTGCCTAGAATTTTCTCTCATACTTCAAAATGCTTTATCATTTCTTATAATCCACATTTTACCTGAGCAGCATCAGCATACCTGAAAATCTCACAAATTCTATTCATCTGAAATTCTGGGGAGTGCAGAGAAGAGCTGGTAGATGCAGCCTGCCTCTTGATAGCCTGCTTTGTCTCCTAGGTTTCTGACCCAGGGCCCCATGGCCTGGCCTGAATGCTTTTACCTTCACTCAGGTAGGAGAAAATATATCTGAGGCCAACAGTACCTGCTTACATCAAATTATTCACAGAGACAGAGTGTGATCCAGCACCCCAGATAGGGCAGGACAAATGAAGGTAAAGGCACCTCCTGCTTAGGGATATGGTTTAGGAGAGGACAGGAATGCTGGACTTGATTATCTTAAAGGTCTTTTCCAACCTGGTCATTCTGTGATTCCTGTCATGGGCATCAGAACATCCCTGGGGTTGGGGACATAAGTCTGTGGGTCACCCGGCTCAGTGGGACCCTTGGCTGGGTAGAGCTGGGCTGTAGACAACTGGAGAACAACCTTGGCTGTGGCATCTCTGGGACAAGAGTTGATCACATGAGGTCTTGGGCCATAGGTAAGGTAAGGGGAGGCCTGAGAGACCTGCTGGTGGGATCCTTGGGGTCCTTAGCACCCTGTTGTGGACAGGAGAGACACCGCTCTACTAGCAGCTCACAGAAAAAAAAACCTTCACAAAAATTCCAGTCACCATTTCCAGTAGATTTAAATCAGTGAACCAGGTAATTTGCACCCAAATAAACAGAATAAACCATAATAACAAAAAAAACCCTATTACTAAAGACAAATGCATTCCCAACACGGGGTTTCACTTGCATTGTAATAGCATGAAAATGCAAGCGAGGTGTACAAAAACAAACAAAATCAACCCTCTTGCTGACAAGCTATTTTAAATAATATGGTTGTGGTTGATAACCTATCAGTGAAAGAAATGCTTCTCCTCATAAACATTGCAGCTTTTTTTTTTTTAACAGCAGTTTCTTAACATGCACAGTGAAGCGTTTCATTAAAAAGCAAATCAAGAGCAACAATGAAAAACTCTCATCAGCCCAGAACAGTAGAAATAGTTTCAAACTCACGGTGCTACATTAAAATGTGAGTTCTTTTGAGATATGTGATGCTGCTGCTTTTCTGAAACTGCACCAGTTCCAAGCTAGTTTCACTCAATTTAACTTCCTATTGATCCTTCGGAATTACTGATATTAAACACTTGGTTTCACAACAAACTTAATGAACAGCTCTGAGTCTCTTTAAGTATGGCCACTGGAAGTGCATGGACCAGTTGGAATCAGAGATTACAGCAGTGTCCCACTGGCCTGTAATTTTCTGGCAGCTGAGAGTCATTGGATATATGATATAATGGCTCGTGCTGTAAGTTTTTCTCCTGAGAGCTGAATCTAAAATCCTAACTTCAGAGGATAAACCTACTGAAATAAATAATTCTATTTCTGTCAGTTGTGTAAAGCTGTGAAGAGGGGTTCAGTCCAGAGGACAGGCATTTATGGTAAGACCTTTGAGTAGATTTACCCTCTGAAGAAGAAAAAAAGATGACAAAGTGAAAGATGGAAAGAGGTGAGACTGAATGTGTGCACGGTGTGAAAGGAAAAAAAGGGAAAACAGAGGCAGAAGGAGAGGTTTGGGCTTCCTGGTTTAACAGGGTGATGTTGTAAATTGTAATGATTTGTATTAAGATAGAAATCTCTGTGATCCATTCCTTGAGTCCAAGCCTATACCCCAGCTCACAATACACCCCAAACCATCAAATCCCTAAGCCAAATTGCTGTGGCCATGGCTATGGCCAGCTGACTGTGAGAGTCAGAAATAAGACCCTCCACCTTGTGTCTCACAGAATCTCACAACTTTAGGAGTTACAAAGCACCACAGAAAAACATCTAGTCCAACCCCAGATCATAAGGAGCTTGATGTTACTTTTCTTCAAGAAGTCCCACTTAAATGAATGTGACAGTTGTGGGTTTAATTGCACCTTAATTGCTGTGGAAAAAAAATACATAGGTGGAGTTTTAAGTTAAAATGGGGTCAAGGAGATGCTCATTAGGGCTATCTTTTTGTGATGAACTGATGATCAGAGAGTAGAGTGAGTTAACAGTGTTGCTTCCTACCTGCACAAGCTGCAACGGGGCTCAGCTCCATTTATTATTCTGAAATAGCAGGTGCACCAAAGCCAACTAGAGAATACCCAGTGTATGTACTGCTTTTCATGTACTTTTTGTATAAAGAACAGATTGCCTTTATTGCTCCTGACCTTACATTTCTTTGTCAAACATATCAATCACTCCCCCTAACCTTTAATAGGAAAGGCTAAAGTTGTTTACTGCAGCAGTTCCTATTCACCACAAGGACACCACCTCCATTCTGAACCAGTGAGATTTGCATACCTTCCACTGATTACCCTAAAAGATTGCTTCTTCCCCTAAAATATTTGTCCATTTTATCCACTTCTTTTTTTTTTTTCCCAAGGAGGTCATTCATTGCCAGTGAGGTTAAATCTAAAAGTCAGCAGTATTTGGCAGAGATTTATGTGGGAATAGATATGGGTCTGTACAGCTCTCAGACTGATTAAATAAAGAATGTCATGGGAGTAGTATGATAGTATATGCATACTCCAGTAAATGAAAGTAATGCATTAGAATGCAGCTTTAGGGTCTAATTTAAAAACATAATTCAGACACAAGCAGAAGCCTTTAAAATATTGGCAGATGTCTTTATACTGTATTTCATATAGAGGACAAAGTGGATTAAAGACAAATGTAATCCAAATAATGGTGCTGTTTCATTTATTTTTTCACTTATGTTTTATTTCTTTGAAAGAAATTCAATTTGTAGGGGATTGTTTTCTGGGTTTTCATATTTTTTACGCAGATCCGCTTAAAAATGTGACCAAGGGAAAAAAAACCAAAACATTCATTACAAATTGATGCTGTTCCTGAGGCAGCCTGTAGTAAGTCATAGCCTTTACTCAGCCTAGGTGAAATAAATACTGCTGTTAAAAAGAGCATTTCAATAAGCAGAAACTTTGATTCCTCTCTTTCCATTCCCATCCTCCATCAATCTCATTATTTGTCAAGGTGATTAGGCTTAAATGGTTATTCTCACTTAGGATTCTCAGCTTTTATTGTTGCCCATTGCTGAAGGACAGACAGGCTATTATTGTCTCTGCTCCACATTATATTTTCCCCCAGTGACATTCTATCAGGTTGGTGCTTTTACAACATTCTTTTTCTTCCACCTTCCCTGCAAGGCTTTAGAAGTCAGGAGGAAATGAATAAAAATTCAAATTTGGCTCAAGTACATTGTTAAATGGAGTGAAAGATAGTTTATCAATTCAAGAAAAGTTGGCTGGAGGTTGTGAGACATTTTATGTCCTCATATGTCTGAATAGGCAGACAATTGATCCTAAGTGGAGACCTAATTTCCTTACTCATTTATGTGCTTCTGACTGCAGGGTTGTGATTACCACTGGGACACTGCAGCACCCACTTCATTGACCATTTGCCAAGTCCAGAGTTGTGAGGGGATGAGAAGCAAAGATATTTGGGTTTGTTTTGAGCTTGAGACTTAGTTGAACAAGGTAAATAAAAGTCTGATAACATAATATCGATGGCATTTCATCATTTGAACTCCGTTTTGATTGGTTCTCTCCAGTCACATCAGTGTTAATCTCACCACCAAAACCACAGGGAAGTTCTGAATCTCTTCAGTGGAAATAGGGACAGTTCCTCCCAGCATTTAACAATCATTCAGCTTGGGTTTTCTGGAGATAATGAGTACTTTGCACTTCCTTGAGACCTGTGGAGCTGCTAGTATTGTCTGCTTTGAAGGAGCATCCCCATAGCCAACTTACAACTGAACTAGAGCACAGAACCCAAAGGCATTCCTTCTTAGAAGAAGGTTTGTTAATGTTCTTAAAACTAAAACCCATTCTCTTTATTTCTGTTTCACATTCTGGGCAAGGCTCTCTCTTAGTCTGCAAATTGCCAAGGAGAAGGTGGCAGTGAATCAGGGAGTGAGTATACTCCATGAGAATGTGGTATACTCCATGAGAATGTGGTGTATTCCATGAGAATGAGGAGCTGGAGGATATTTCATAGAAGCATAGAACAGGTTGTGTTGGAAGGGACCTTTAAAGGTCATCTAGTCCAACCCCCTGCAATCAGATGGGATATCTTCAACTACATTGGGCTTCTCATAGCCCCATCTAGCCTGACATTGAATGTTTCCTGGGATGGGGTATCCACAGCCTCTCTGAGTAACCTATCCCAGTGTTTTACCAGCCTTATTGTAAAAAAAAAACCTCAACAACTTTCTTTTATCTCATGTGAGCTTTAAAGATCTAAAAGGTAATAACCTGAGGATGTTCAGGGGGTAGGCCCAGTCAGTGGCCATATAATTTACCTCACAGGTTTGGTCCTGTCAGATCTACAGAGGTTGATACAGATCTGGAGCTGTTGAATTTGTGAGCTCTGTGCAGCCTTGTAAAACTTGTAAATAAATAAAAGTCAGCAAAACAGTTAAGGTGTACATTTTAACATTTTTAATATAAATTTATTTCAGGCTAGTGCTACTAGATATTTTTTCTGCCAACCTAAAATATTTCAACAGACAAAATAATCCCTTGTAAAACTGGAGAAGGTGAAGAAAGAAGCCACAGAATAATGGCAGGACTGAAACAAATGCTTTATAGTGGGAGAATTCTGTAGCTTGATCTGTTTAGCTCATAGATGCATCAAGTGTTGATTTGACTGTGGGATAGTCTAAATAGTTTCATGTAGAGAAAATATTGCCTATTTCAGTGTTCCTGAGTACCTTGAAAAGATATAAGAGAAACCAAAGTCTGTATGTAAAGACAAATGAATTAAAATTGGAAAGAAAATACACACTTAAAACAGTTGAAGTGATTAGTCCTTGGAAACAGTAAGGAGAAGAAATGGAATAGCCTTCATCTTTTGTTATCCTTCAGCTGAGGTTATGGATAGAGCTAGATGCTGTCTCAGAGAAGAATGAGGTTCAGTGAAGTAATGTAGATAGATGCTTTCAACTGTGAAGGCAGAAAGGCAGAAAAGGTAAATCTGAGAATGGCTGGAGTGGCTCTTTGTGTGGAAAAAAAGGTGCTCTTTTTGGAGCATCTTTCCTACGAGGACAGGCTGAGAGAGTTGGGGCTGTTGAGCCTGGAGAAGAGGAGGCTCCGGGGAGACCTTCTAGCGCTCTGCCAGGACCTCAAGGGGGCCTACAAGAAAGATGGGGAGAGGCTGTTCAGTAGGGCCTGTTGTGACAGGACAAGGGGTGATAAAGGGTTTAAAATAGAGGGAGGGAGATTTAGATTGGATGTTAGGAAAAAGTTCTTTGCTGTGAGAGTGGTGGAGCACTGGAACAGGTTGCCCAGGGAGGTGGTGGATGCCCCTGGATCCCTGGAGACGTTCAAGGCCAGGTTGGATGAGGCCCTGAGCAAGCTGATCGAGTTGGGGGTGTCGCTGCTTCTTGCAGGGGGGTTGGACTAGATGACCTCTGGGAGTCACTTCTAACCCTAATCATTCTATGATTCTATGATTCTATGAAAGAGCAGCTCAAATGTATTGAATTCTGGCCAGGAGTGGACAAGGAACAAGTTGAAAGTTTGTGGGTGACAGTTAAAGGCCAGGCTGGCATGGGGGATACTGTTGTGGGTGTCTGTGACAGGCCTCCTGTTCAAGAGGAGGAAGTTGATGAGATGTTCTACAGGCAGCTGAGAGTAGTCTCACAGTCACAGGCCCTGGTTCTCATGGGGGATTTGAACTCCCCGGATGTTGGCTGGAATGGCGACACGACCGGCCACTCGCAGCCCAGGAGGTTCCTCCAGTGCCTCCATGACAACTTCCTCATGCAGATGGTGGATGAGCCCTCTAGGAGAGGAGTTCTGCTGCATTCGGTGCTTGCCAACAAGGAGGGTCTGGTTGAAGCACTGAAAGTTGAAGGTAGACTTGGCTGCAGTGACCATGAGATGGTGGAGTTCAGGATCTGATGTGGCAGGAGGAGAACCTCGAGTAGGACTGCAACCTGGACTTTGGCAGAGCCAACTTTGGCCTCTTCAAGCAGTTACTGGGGGAAACCCCATGGGACAGGGTACTGGAAGGAAAAGGGGCCCAAGAACGTTGGTCCATATTCAAGGATCGATTCTCACAAGCTCAAGGTGAGAGCATCCCAATGAGGAAAAAATCAAGAAGAGGAGCCAGGAGACCTGAGTGGTTGAACCAGGGACTGTTGGGCAAACTTAAGTGTAAGAAGAGAGTCTACAGGTCTTGGAAAGAGGGAATGGCTACATGGGAAGAATACAGGAATGTTTCCCATGATTGCAGGATGGCAGTTAGGAAAGCTGAGGCCTCCTTGGAGTTAAAACTTGCAAAGGAGGTTAAGGATAACAGGATGGGTTTCTTCAACTATACAGCTGACAAAACTAGTGTTAGAGTTAATGTAGGCCCACTGATGAATGAGGTGGGTGCCCTGGTAACTGAGCACCCCCTCTGGAGATGGAGAAAATTAAAAATAAAAATCAAATGTTTTTCACTCTGCTACAAGGGTTAAATTTCTGGATCTGATTTAATTCAGAAATTGCAAGTACCTCCTCCTAATTTGCAGCAGAATTCTCCCCTTTAAGATCCAAATGGTTTTGGAAACTTTTTTTTTCTGTTTGTTTTATTTGGCTGACATGAAAAATTGGAAGAAAATTTCAGGTTTTCAGTGTGGATTTTTTACTGTGGAAGTCCTGGAAATGGAAGCCATATGCTATATCAAAACTATGGTAAACAAAAGCAATTAAAAGGTAGATTTTCCTGAAACGTATACATGTGTGGGGAGAAGAGGAGAGAAGGCACACCTACATATGCACATATGGTAAGGAGTGAATAATCTGAGTAACTCATTAGTAGTACTATCAAAAAAGTCTAGAGTGTGGCAAAATGGAAAAATAATGGAAAAAGACAGCCTAGAAGAAACTTAACTGAACAAAACATGACTTTGATCCCATTTGAACTAAGTTATTGATCCTGCATTTAAAATAAAATTATAATTGCACCTACTTTAATGAAAATTACCCCTCTCCCCAAAAAAACCCAAACAAAACAGTCACCAAATAAAACACAAGGCAATTATTCTAAACAGATTTTTTTTTTTTTAGAGATATTGTACATGTTTTCAGAAGGTGGGAATAGAAAGGTATAGAATCCAGTGTCTGCTGTGCTATAGGTTTTTCGTTCCTGTGACATACACCATAGTTCTGGGGCTATCACTGAGGGCTGATCTTGTCTTCTTTGTTTAGGTACCTACTCTGTGCTTGTGCTTCAGGTGCCTTGTGAAAGAAGCATGTCATGTTGCTGGTATTATTAAAGAACAGGGTAAGGTGCTACTGAAGGCCAAGAGAGAAAGAGTGCAACCAACCACCTATTTTTAAGTGCTGGAATGGCAAACACTTTTTTCCTGGTCTCTGCTGGGAAGAGCTCTTGGCTTAGACCCTCCCCATGCTGTCTCCACAGAGGAGGGAAGGTAGGGCAGAGCTGGTGTTCCAAGTGCTGCTCCCCAGGCACACCATGAGCACACTGATTCCAAGCTCTAGATGAGCCACCAGACAGTTACAAAGCCATAAGGCTGGAAGATCACAGAATTCCACTTAATCAAGCCAATTCTTGAACTGTACACTTCAGAGAATACATATATATA
>VXBZ01002123.1:12329-28966 GCA_013399135.1 Heliornis fulica
GATATATATATATATATATATACACAGAGAGATACTCAGGCATACATCAGCCAACTGTCTGCTGAGGGGCTGTGCTGACTTGCCAGAGCTGTATCCCCGTTACGCAGCTATGCAGGGTTCTGATTGAGTCATTCCTGCATGTTGCCTCAGACAGGCTGCATAATTACTGGGTACTGAAGTCCCTTGTTTGTCCCAATCATAGCACCATGTCCAGGAATACATTTGAAAACCCCAACATTTTAGATAAGACATTTTTGAAGACATAGAAATATTTAATTGAAAATCTAGAGATCTCTCTGGAGCAGTTGATATGTAGCTCCAGTTCTTCTTGTTCATCATGGTATCTTTACTAAGTCCAAAGTGTTGTGTTTAAGAGTAAAATCAGAATTTTGAACACTTATGTAGTATGATTTAGGGGATTTCAAGCATCTCATCAGGTCCTGGGCTCATTGGGGATATACTAGAGCAGTTTACAATCTGCATAAACCTCTGTCTCTACGTAGGGCCCATATCTAGAAATTACATAGCTTCTCCCTGAAGACTATTACAGTCTTCATCACCATGTTTTCAGGCAGAACTTTCAAAGATGGAGCATTGCAAAATGTTAATGCTTGACATGAGGCTCCTGTGAAGTACAAAACGCTTCCTTCAGGGTGTGTTTCAGCAGCATGTTGACAGAATAGACACTCCAGTCTGGATTGACAACACATTGGCTCTATCATCTGCAGTGAAAAAGTGTAAGGGACTCAACCTGGCAACTAATTAGCTGAATGCAATGCAGTTTGTCATTAGCCTAACACAAAAATGACATTATAAATTATAAAACTTGAGTTTCACTCCCTCTGGGACAGGAAAAGAAAAATAATTAGGGGGCACTTTCAATTGCAAGAAGACCAATACCTACATGTGAGATGTTGCTGTCTTCAGATAAGGTGTTAATCTGCTTTACAGAACAAAATGTGTCACCCTCACATAGGTGAATTATACAGTTATGCACCTAAATTATATGTAGCCAGTGTATGCTGTAAGACTTACCTCCATAAAAGAAGGTATTTTTGGAGATTCTGTGAACTGAGTGAATTTATATTCCTGCTTTTCTAATATACTGTTCAAGCAATTTAAAGTTCAGTACACTGAATGTAAGACCAAACAGTTCTCTTTCTATACATTACAAAAACAGAGGTCAGTATTTACATCATGACCTTTGTGGGTAAAGAAAGGATAACAGAAATTTTTCTTGAACACATGCTCCTATTAAACTTCAGTACATGAGATTTACAGAATGCATTCAATTCTGGGAAAGGGTACAGGTATAGGGAATAAATAGAGGACTATAATTTTTCTTTTAGTTACATAACTGGTGAGATGAGAGTGAGGATAAGACATCCAGTTATGAAATTCCTCACATTAAAGAAAAAAAAGATTGGATAAAATGAGGAGGAAGTAGGGAGGGGCTACAAAAATTCACCCTTGGAAGTTTAATGTGTAGGCAGTGAGGAGCATGAGTGTCTATTCATGTTTTCCCAAGACTATGAACCTGTTTCCAGCATGTTCCATAATTCCATATCTGACCAGGTTCACAGATAGTAAAAAATCCCATGCAAGGGGTTTAGGATAAATCAGATTTTTGTGCATGGACAGTGTAGCACTCGAGTGCACTTCCAGTGCACAGTGCACTATTTGAAAGCATCAGTCATAGCACATATTTTTTACAGCCTATACATAATTCTATTTATAGTGCAACTAATTCCAGGAGTGAGAACTCAAAATTCTACCAGTGATTTAATATGTGCACTTGTACCATCAGTTTAATGGAAGTGTTTTAAATTCGAGTTTAAAGTTAGATTGTCTTTTAAATTGGTATTTCTGTTTCTATGCTGGTGGCTAGATTAGTAGGGAGACTGAAATACTCTTGTTCCTTCAGATACCAAAGCATATCTGATTTTTGGCACATATATTGGTAAAAATTCTTACTCTTTGGTTGTTTTCTTATTAATCTTCAAAGTAGAAACAATATCTAGACCAGAAGGATGCTTTAATGATCAATATTTGAATGGGACTTTGGGAACTAGTGAAGTTAAAGAGCTTAAGGGAAGAGAAAACATGAGATTCTGTAGTGTGACTTTCAGTATGTTAACAACAATGTCCTCAGTTTCTTGGAGCCTAAACCTAGTCCTCAGTTGAAGTATTATTTATGTCCACTAAAAATGATCCTTGGAAAAAGGTAGCCATCCATCTTGATGGGAGGACATCAATAAGTGGACTGTCCATCATTATCCTCAGGAACTTGTTCCTCAAGTTAATCCTTTCCATTGATTGAAATGCAAGCCTAATTTTAATGTTAATTCACCTGCAATTCAGAAAACTGTAATTCTGTTATGTCTTTTTATCCCTCTAGTGCCCAGAATTTATCCTGAATTTTCAAGGAGAGGGGTTGGATTTTTCTGTAAGAGTGGACAAAGTATTGTTTGGATTTTATTGGTTTAGGTTTAGGTTTGGGTTTTTCTTTTTCAGTGAAGAACATAGTAATGTCACTGGAACAGGTTGCCCAAAGAGGTGGGAATTCTTGATTGCCAGCTAGACAAGAAAATAATTCTTCATGAAGTAAAGTTTCTGGTCATGCGATTGCAATAGGCCATGAGAAAAAAAAAAATCCATTTAAACTATTTGTCATGTTTTGTCCTACCTTTGTGTCAATTAGCCTCTTTTTTCACACATCCACTAAGTCTCCAATCTTCAGTGCTGGAACCCCCAACATGAGAAGGACATGGACCAGTTGGAGATGGTCCAGAGGAGGCCACAAAGATGCTAAAGGGGCTGGAGCGCTTTTCCTACGAGGACAGGCTGAGAGAGTTGGGGCTGTTGAGCCTGGAGAAGAGGAGGCTCCAGGGAGACCTTCTAGCGCTCTGCCAGGACCTCAAGGGGGCTACAAGAAAGGTGGGGAGAGGCTGTTCAGTAGGGCCTGTTGTGACAGGACAAGGGGTGATAAAGGGTTTAAAATAGAGGGAGGGAGATTTAGATTGGAGATGAGGAAAAAGTTCTTTGCTGTGAGAGTGGTGGAGCACTGGAACAGGTTGCCCAGGGAGGTGGTGGATGCCCCTGGATCCCTGGAGACGTTCAAGGCCAGGTTGGATGAGGCCCTGAGCAAGCTGATCTAGTTGGGGGTGTCCCTGCTTCTTGCAGTGGGTTGGACTAGATGACCTCTGGGAATCCCTTCCAACTCTCACTATTCTATAATTCTATAATTCTGATGCTATGATTCTGGGTCGGTTCTTTGTATTGTCATTGTAGACTTTGGCCCCCCTGGGCACAAAAATCATGGCCTTGTAGTGGGTGCCTCACTCAGGTACCCAAAACTCTGTGGGTTAAGCACAGGAAGGGATTAACGCTGAAGGACTTCCTGTGGTCCTGACTCTCAGACCTTTCACTGGTGGCTCCACAAAATGGCAGTTTGAACAGGCCCTTGCGATGGGGGAGGAGCCACCATGTTACCGCCGCGCCGCCATCTTCCTCTGCCACTCTTTCTGGTGTGGGGGTATTTTAATCCAGTGATTTTAACATTTACTTCCAGATTGCTGATGAAACTGTTGAATGGCACCAGACACACTGCAGGGTCTTGAGGCCGCCCACCAGAACATTTCACATGCATTGAAGCCTCCACCAAGAGAATCTTCTTGAGCTTGCTAGGAAAGTGTTAAGTATTTTCTTTTAAAGGAATAAGGATGCAATACACACGCTTTGAAAGTTCTTCCAATTTGTTTTTAGCAATCATTGCTCCTGTAACCAGAATGAGTTATTATTGTACAATTCTGCAGAATGCATTTAATGTGTGGGTGTTCAGCAAACCACACTGAAAGCGTGGTGTGCTTTTTTTTTTTTTTTCCTCTTCTATAGTTAGGTCACATTAAATACTATGTGCCAAGTATCTTCAGAAATAAAAAGAGGGGGAAAAAAAAGAAAACAACTCTCCCCCTCCTTTCCTCAAATAAGTGATTAAACCTCTAGTATTTACTACATCCTCAAAGGCAATCGGCTGCCACAAAAATAAACAAACAGCACAACCAAAAAGTCACAGCTGCCCACTTCCAGTGTCAGACATCTGAGAGATGAAGGACTAAATGCAGTCCATTTTGCTGTCTTGCAGCTGGGTTTCCTATGATGAAATATCCATTGATCCATTCCATTTTATTGGCTTTAGATGAGTTTTTCCTGATACACCAGTAGGAAGTCTCTCGTGGTATACAATTCAATCATTGTATTGGGAAAAAAAAAAAAAAAATCACATACTCTGTAGTTTTTGTCCTTGATATTCTCCACATGTTTGGAGCATTGAACAGCTGGGGCCATAGAAAACATTTAGAAATCACATTCTTTTATGTAGATCAATCACTTTTGTATACATTGCACCAGGCAAATGAAAATTGTTCATTTACATGTCAGTGGGAGTTTGATGTCTTAAACAATCTTTCAGACATTAGTGTGGGCCACTGTTTGTTTTCCTTTGGAAAAAGAAAAAGGAACTATGTATTTAGGAATGAAGCTCTAAAATCGATTCAAGATTGAGAAATGAAATGCATAAAACAATAATTCTCCCTCCCCCCCCAATAGTGTCTCCAATTTAAGCTTAAGAAACATAAATTCCTTCATCTACTGGTTTTCAGGGAAGATCTAAACAAGGTCAGAAAGGGGTGATATACAGCACAGACTAGGAATAAACAGATGCTGTTAGTTAACAAATAAACAATAATTATAACAAGAACAGAGGTTTATGGACTCTATGAAATGCCTATATCACTTTTTTTTTTTTTCTTGTAATTGTAAGTCTGCCTCTCTCACCCCTCCTTCCCTCTCCCCCCTTTTCTGGTAGGAGAACATGTCATAAGAGGAGAAAAATACTCTTTTAAGTTACCTTACATTGCATCAATATGTGATAAGGAGTCACTTTGAGATGTTTTTGTCATGCATCTGTGGTTACAGTCAACATTGTGCAGAACAAGGTCCTTAAAAGTCTTGCCAGGGCTGACATACCAGTGTTTTTAAGGACCAATGGGTGACTCTACAGCTAAGTTTTGTACCCTGAAGATCACCAGTGCTACCCTCAGTGACTCAAAACCTTCTGAAGAGGACTTTATCTGACTATGTGACCAGCCTGGAACCACTTAGTGTAGAAGACTTTGATTTCCTTCAGTCCTTAAAACAGATTATGTTGGTCCCATGAGAAACCTGGAGTGATGAAATGCCCTACTCATCCAAAACTGCACATTCATAATTACATGGAGAGCTGCATCTTGGTTGAAGGGGAGAGGTGATTAAAATGTCTATTCAGCTTGTAGCTGTAAAACCTTGGCAGAGAATTTAGCTCATGTGTTCTTTCAAACCAGGAGAAAATAGATTCATTGTTATCATTTGCATCATTTTACCAAAAAAAAAATGTCAGTGGGACAAGTCAACAAGTGCTCAAATAGAAAAGCAGTTTAAACACTTTCTCCTGGCTATTTTCATTACTCCTGGCTATTTCATCTGCCCAGTTGTTGGATATATTCAGCTTCCTTTGAGTAATTCTTGTTCTGTGCTCATTCCTGGACTCTGAGGAGATGACTACAAGGAAGTGGGCAGTGATGCTGCCATGAGAAAAGGGGGTCCTGGCCAAACAAAAGGCCAAACAAAGCAAAAGCTATCCTAGTTTAACAGGAATTTAGTGCCAGCTGCCTTATTTTTCATTAGCACCCAGGAAAAAACCCAAGGAGACCACTAAACACTTTCTGTATTTGGTGTCTCCTAGCAAGCAGAACATGAAAAGGTGGCATATGAAAAGAAATATGAAAATACTTGGTTTAAAAAAAACACAGATTTAAGACCAGTTATACCCAGAGCAACTAATATAGTGTTAGATACTAGAGTCTGGGTCAGAAGTACGTGCACTGTATTTAGAGATGTTGGGGGAATGGAAATAGGTATTGATTTTAGAGCTGTTTTCTATTGACTACATGGAAAGGCTGATGGAAAGAGAAACACAATACAAATCCACAGTGAAAAACCCACCTAGTAAGTACCAGAATTCTGAGGCACTAAAGGTTTCACTACAATCAAAAAATACTCTGTATTCTTTGCTAGCAGCAGTGCTCAGCACTGCACAGGGAACTGGCAGCAGTGGGAAGGAATGGGTTTAGTTGTCAGGATAATGGATAGTGAAAGCTAGAAGTGCCAACAATCAGGGTTATTGACTCAGGATAAAACTGAGAAAATCTCTCTCTCTCTCAACGTATTTATTTCCCCTGAGTTCACCCTGCTTTTCTCTGTGAAGTGAAAACAAATTAATTTTCCTGATTTCTGGCCTAAAGAATGTGACATAAGAAAGGAGATTTCAAAGCCTGCTCTCCTTTTGCTGAATAATAATATTCCTTGTACTCCTAGGTTTCAGGTGAGGAGGAACTGTTCTGCCCATCTCACCAGACATCCTTCTGATCAGCATCCTGTTTGCTGGTCACACCCACAGTTTCTGTGTCAAGTTTATTAAAAATAACGTGTTGGAAATTTAGGAATTGCATGTGTTTCAGTGATGAGTGATGTTTCAGCCCCAAGCTAGAGGCTGAAACCCTGTAGTCAGTTATCTGTAAGAAACCCTTTTCCTTTTCAGTGGTTGTCATGACACTTAAAGAGACTTTGAGAAAGCACATGGGTTCTTCTGCATAGCAGGGCTGAAGGATTTGTGCCTACTCAGGTTTGAGCAAAATCTGAATTCTGTTGTGACAGGACAAGGGGTGATAAAGGGTTTAAAATAGAGGGAGGGAGATTTAGATTGGAAATTAGGAAAAAGTTCTTTGCTGGGAGAGTGGTGGAGCACTGGAACAGGTTGCCCAGAGAGGTGGTGGATGCCCCTGGATCCCTGGAGATGTTCAAGGCCAGGTTGGATGAGGCCCTGAGCAAGCTGATCTAGTTGGGGGTGTCCCTGCTTCTTGCAGGGGGGTTGGACTAGATGACCTCTGGGAGTCCCTTCCAACTCTAATCATTCTATGATTCTATGAATAGTCTTTTTTTTTGTTTTCCCATGCCAGCTAGTTGTGGCCAGTTTCTGGACCTCCCAGCTGGATGGCCTCTGCACTTTCAGAACATAAATGTAGGTGCCTTCAGAGCTTGGCAGCCCTTGGTAGAATATGGATGGGTTTATCAAACACTTGGAAGGTGTTTAAGGAAGCTCAGACCCAGGTTAGGTGGAAGGGATTTAGGTGGCAGAAGTTCCTACAGCATTTTTAGATTACAGCAATCTGGACACATTCCTATGTGATCTACTCTAGATGATCCTGCTTGGCCAGGGGGGTTGGACTGAGTGAACTTTTGAGGTCTCTTCCAGCTCCTGATATTCTGTGATTTTTGACTGCTGGAGTCTGTGTGGACAGATACAGACAGTTCCACCCCATGTCCCAGGTGGGCCAGGCAAGTGATAGCTCCAGTGCTGAAGACCTTTACCAATAGTAGAACAGTGCTGTGTATAAACTGGTGTGTTACTCATCAGAGTAATTCAAGGGAGGGTGTATGAACCAGGTGGATACTGTGGCTGTGTGGATCCCAGACTGGAACTGGCATCTGTCCAGACTGTTTGTGGCAGAGGAACTCAGGTTTGTCTGCACTGGTCTGGACAAGCACTTGGTGCTCTCTAGACCACAGAGTGTTTGTATTCCACACTGCTCTGTGTCATCAGACTGGTACTGAAACTTAGGCAGGACACCATCATTGTCTGACTCCTGTTTTATAGGTGCTCCTGGTTTCCTCTTGTCATCTTCAAATCATCTGAGTCGTGGTCATCACAAACCACATGTATCTCCAATCTCACTAGAAGAGGGAAAAGTGGGAATGTGGGTTGGGGTTTGCAGAGCACACCTAATGAGCAATGATTTATAACCATGAGATACTACTTCTTGAACTAGCTGAAAGCAGAGTCTAAGCTACCCCTGCCTTTTAAAGAAAATTCAACATTGCTGTTAGAAGTGTTTATGTTTTGAAGCAGTAAAAAGATGTTCATTGACCTCAAGTCTAATTCTGAAAACATGTCTTGCCTGACACCAAATCAGAGAGCACTAGATGATCCCAGGCTATTGATGAGGCTACATCTTTTCCTCAACCCATAAAAGCTAGCAAAATACTGCAGGGACCACTTCTGAGCTGGTATAAAAGAAGACTGAATGACACCAAGGTCTTTGCAATTCCTAATCACTATAATTCTATGATTTGGTTTAAGACCAGTTGCCACATAAACACCAGCCAGCTTAGCAATTTTTCCATTTCAGGACATCATGAAAAAAAAAACTTCTTTTAATACCTGTGTAAGCACTGATTTTTACAGATGTCTTAAGATGCATAGTACATACAGTAGCTAGAAATTAGCATATTGTGCATACGTTGCTTTGTGTGCTGTCTGGAAGGGATCCAAGGATGACTGACTAACACATGGGATGTTTCCTCTTCACAACATTAACGAGAAGTCAACACCTGCAGTGATGTAAGCCCATGACTCACCTGCCTGAATGGAGGTCTCTTTAGGATCAACTGTTGTGTGCAGAATACATCTGCAACATCCAAATAAATGAGCCCTTCTAAAGTAAGTCAGCACTACCCCTGTTTAGAATGCAGGGCCCTTGTGAAGGCTGAGGTGAAGCAGCTGGCTAGCAGCTTTTGTGAGTCATTTTAAAAAGCCACTCTCACAGCTGGAGAGAAAATAGCCCTGGCAGCGTTGGCAATCCATTATGAAATGTAAAAAGTCCTTCTCTGGGCGGAAGGAAAACTTCACCCAGCTGTCAAGTGTTGGAGATGTTGGGGGAAAAGTGCACTCACACGCAGGCACACGGCCCTGGCTGGCTCTGAGAGGAGTAGAGACCACATCAGATCAAATTAAATCTCCTCTGAGGTCAGAAATAGTGTGGGCTGATGAGGTTACTTTTTAGAAATCGATAAGGGGTTTGGGTGAGTGGAGATATCCTCCAGAAAGACTGGCCTGTGAGTGTCTTTTCTGATTCAGATTCTCCTTTTCAACATACCTGTATCAAACACTCCTGACCCCTGCTTACATTATGGTCTGGCTGTATTGATCTCAAAGGTTTGTATTGCAGAGAAGGGAAAATCTTAAGTGGCAGAGCAATCAATCCCTAATCTCATATTTTTCCATTTTGCAAACGTGAAATGAAGTTAGTGAATGGCTTCTAAATGTAAATCAATTTAAGCCAAAAGATGCTGATGCTGCGTATTTGCAGCGTAATAAAGGACGACTAATTCCCTGGAGACGCTCAAGGCCAGGTTGGATGAGGCCCTGAGCAAGCTGATCTAGTTGGGGGTGTCCCTGCTTCTTGCAGGGGGGTTGGACTAGATGACCTCTGGGAGTCCCTTCCAACTAATCATTCTATGATTCTAATTCAGAATATTCCTTAGAATAGAGCAGGGATGACTTCAAGGAGGAGGTTGTGGAGAAAGGTGGCTTGCATAGCTCTGCAGCCTGAAGGGATTGCAAGGCTCTCCTCAGTTTGCAGACTGAGGAGAAGGAGGATCTTTGGAGGTGAAGCTCCAACAGGGTTTCTGACCTTTTGCTTCTTCAGTTTGTCTTATTTACAGCCACACAAAATGCAGCCTGGGCGGGATTGTGATGGAACGGTGCTGACATCTAGTGTCGATGTAACCTGGTCCTGCCTAACTGCAGCAACCCCTCTGGCAGGAGTCCTTAACTATGACCCCATCCTCGTAAATTCCCAGTGATATTCATGTGAGTGTGGTGGAGCAGTGGTTCTTATCTGAGCCAAACACCACTCTCCAGGCAGTTCAGAAAGACAGGGACCTCTGTAGTAGCCTGTAGAAGGAGCTCCTTCAAGTTCCTGAGATCTGATTCTGCTTAGATATCAGGAAGAATTTCTTTCCTGAAAGGGTTGTCGGGCTGTGGAACAGGCTGCCCAGGGCAGTGGTGGAGTCACCATCCCTGGAGGGAATGCTAAGGCCAGTAGATGATGTGCTGAAGGACATGATCAGACAGTATGATGAGATCATGTTGGATGGAGAGCAGCCCTGAGGAGAAGGACTGGGGAGTGCTGGTGGGGGAGAGACTCAACATGGCCGACAATGTGCTCTGGGGCCCAGCAGCCAACCCCATCCTGGGCTGCATCCAGAGGAGCGTGGCCAGCAGGGCGAGGGAGGGGATTCTCCCCCTCTACTCTGCCCTCGGGAGACCTCACCTGGAGTACTGGGGCCAGTGCTGGAACCCCCAACATGAGAAGGACATGGAGCAGTTGGAGAGGGTCCAGAGGAGGCCACCAAGATGATAAAGGGGCTGGAGCACCTTTCCTACGAGGACAGGCTGAGAGAGTAGGGGCTCTCTCAGAGGAATAATACTCTGCCAACCTTGGCAGAGTATTATTTCATAACTGTATTTCAGTATAACTCCTTATAGGAAAGGAGCTCCAGTAAGTGTCTGTTCATGGTCATCCTTGCCCATGCATCTGTCAACTACCTCTTTTAAGGCCTGTCAGACTTTTCCCATGTAATTTACAGACCACACAAGACTTATTTATTATCATCTATGCCTGATCCCAGCAAAACAGGTCACATTGAAATGAAATTCTCCCAACCTTCATACTTGCTTCAATCCAGTGGAAATACTACTTTGGAGCACAAAGACCATGCAAGCTAGTTAGCCAGCCCACAGCATGTGGTCAAAGAGAACAAAGCAGCTTGGAGGCAATGTTTAAGTGTAGAGCTTTTATTTTGTGATAGCAGGTGTGTTAAAAAAGTCACTAACAGAATAATTGATCTTCCTTTTTCATAATGAGAAATAGATCCTCCATAATGAAGCCTTGAAAAACTGGGGCAAATATTAAGTAGCACCTTCATCCATATCTACCTGTCACCTCTACACAGTCTTGAACATTGGTTTTAGAGAAAGAAGTACACAGGTGGACTTAGACCTATGATTTCACATCTACTTAAAGCTCTGTAGAACTTTGCAAGTGTCCAACTGCTATGACATCATCCCACTAAATCACTACTTTTCTTTCTCTTCCCTCTCTCCTTTGCCTTTTCAGTCTATCACACCATCACTGTTACATCACATAGAAAGCTCCTTTCTACTTTGGTTTCTACTTGATCCATTTGATTCCATAGATTTTCACTGTATATGTGTTACCATCTTGCTTAGATTTGTTAAGCAGTTAGCAGATGTCTCAGAAGACAGGAAAATTATAATTAAAAAAAAATTAATTCCTCTGGGCATATTAATTATGGGCTAATAATTTCAATACCACGAAACTAAGAGGAACATATTTCCAAATTCAGTTGTGGTAAAATATATGTGTGGTAAATATGTATGTGGTAAATATATATTTTAAATGGTAGATGTTTTTGTTACTGAACTGCATCTTCCATTTCCCAATCCAGATAACCTCTTCAATACCATCTGTCAGAGAATTTCACAGGCTCTAAATGTTCTGTGAGAAAAGGCTATTTCTTACTCCATTCCTTGCATGTTCTACCTTTGACAGTCACAGAATATTTCCTTGCTGTTGCTGAATAAGGCAAGGTGAACATAAGATCCAAATTCCTATATGCTTATTTTTTTCTTCACAATGATACCTGTTATTCCATTTCTAACAGGTAAACACTGTTGATAGTGTTGCACAAGATGTAATGTGGATGGATAAATACCACAGCAATGCTCTATTTTCTTCCCCACCCCCCATCACTAAACACATCCAAATTCAATCCTTTCTCCCTATGCCACTAACAGACTTCCACAGCCAGAAAACATACCCCAAAACAATGAAATATACTGTCAACACTAATCTATGGATAGAAGTGGGTTTGGTCCCCTAAATGCCATCATGAAACTGATGAAAAAAAAATATTTTCCTTATCCAAGTGCAGTTGAAGGCCCAAGGGAAACATAACCTCTCAACCTACTGGCTTGGTTGAGTTATGTGCTTAAAAAAATGAAATAGTTCTCCCACTATACCCCCTAATGCAGAAACACTTATACTTTCAAAAAACTGCTTGCACAACTATAACTTATTCCTTTTCTGCAGGGAATAATTCTATGATATGAAGAGCTGCTAGAACAAAATTGCTTCATCCACTGTTGATGATAAATAGCATAAGAGAGTGGAGTGATGTAGCTAAAGCCAGATGATCTCTGTGTATAGAAATCATGTGCAGGACAGGAACAACATCCTTTTGCTGTCTCCTGTAAGTGTGACTTTAGCTTCAACTGCTTCACTTGCTCCATTCTTCACTTATGGTGTTTTTAGTAATATCTGCTATACTGGGATATAAAGGAGTAGTTATGAAGTGAGAGGTAGTAATCACAGAATCACAGAATGTCAGGAGTTGGAAGAGACCTTGAAAGATCATCTAGTCCAACCCCCTGCCTGAGCAGGGTCACCTCAATTAAATCACACAGGGACATGTCCAGATGGGTCTGGAATGTCTCCAGAGAAGGAGACTCCACAACCTCTCTGGGCAGCCTGTTGCACTGTTCAGACACCCTCATAGGGAAATAGTTTCTTCTGAAGTTCCCATGGAACCTCCTCTGTTCAGCTCAGACCCATTGCCCCTTGTCCTGTCACTGGCCATCACTGGGAAGAGCCTGGATCCATCCTCCTGACACTCACCCTTTACATATTGATAGACATGACTGAGGTGACCCCTCAGTCTCCTCTTCTCCAAGCTCCAGAGCCCCAGCTCCCTCAGCCTGTCCTCAGCAGGAAGATGTTCCACTCCCTTCATCATCTTGGTGTCCCTGCCCTGGGCTCTCTCAAGGAGTTGTGTGTCCTTCTGGAACTGAGGGACCCAGTGATAAACATGATTCATAGTTTTCTGATTCAAGTGGTTTTAGTTAGTAAAAATGCCAACCCTCAAAAATGAGAGAAAGAACCTTTGTGTATCAAGATGAGTAGGTACCATGTGAGCAAGTTTGGCTGCTCAATGTAACGAGCATCTGGTTCTTGTCAATTTGGGACAAGATTATTGTCAGACTCAGAAGTGTCCTCACATGGACATACCAGCAGTAGGAGACATTTTCATGGACCTCATGGGACTGTGAGTTCAACCAAAGCATGAGGGTGAATGGGGTTGCCTGACCAGCACTGTCTCTATGAGAAATGGAGAAAGGAGACATCAGCACACCTTGCTGCTTTTTCAGGCAGACTTTGGACCTAACTGGATGTGATAGAGGATGATATCAGGGCCTGTGTTTCCCAAGGGGGAAGGGTGGCAGGGTCTCCCTGGGTAAGGAGGACACCTGGGGACACCAGCTCTAGCCTTGGGCATTGAGACACAAGACAGGGCTCCATGGGGACCATGGCCAGGGTGGACCAAGCAGAGCATGGTCCCAGGGTTCTGACCCAGGGGTTACTTGATGGAGCAAGTGTCCTTTGCCCTTACATGGTTGTGCTGATTTGAACAGAGAGCAAAGTTGCAGCAGAACCTGCAGAAAATATTCCAGCTGTCCAGCTTGCACAGATAAACCCACTTAGTGGGAGGGAGGGGATGTGTGTTAGGGTTTTTGGTGTGGTTTTTTGTTTATTTTTAATTTTACTCTATTTCTAGTTCTACAAGAACACTTACCAATGACCTGATGCAGATGTCCTCACCCCCCTGAGTATGCTTTGGAGTGCTAGGAATGGAGGACTAGTCCAGAGACTGGAAGATTGATCCTGGGGTGGGAAAAGGACACAGAGGAAATAGCAACATGGGAATAAATAGTTATCAAGTTACCAAGCTTCTTGAAAGTTATCAGATTTTTAAATTATTTTATTATTATTATTAGTTTTTTGGCCTGCTTCCTCTGACTTGAGGTTTGGAGGGAGGAAACACAGGAAAAAAAAAAAGGAAAAGGTGAAAAGAAATCCCACTTCCAAGATGGACAGGGAAAGTTTGCAACAGGAATTTGGAAAGAGACTGAAAAAGTCACGAGTAAAACTCTTTGAAATATTAGAGCTGCTTTGTCTGAAAAGATTGGCAGAGAGAATGGAAATAAAATCAAAATGAAAGCCTTTGTACACATCCCATTATTTCATATATTTAGCTGTAAGACTTCAGAAATGAAATAGCCCAAAGAAAATATGCTGGTAGAGTATTTCATATGGTTTAACAGCAACAGAAAGGATCTGAATGATTCCAAAAGCTTATATAACTGTTTTTGTTTTATTCATTTACATAAATCACATTTACCGTAGGTGTTTTATTCAAAATAAAGTTTTGGGAAAATAAATTGAACAGATGAACCTAGGCAAACCTGGTGATTTTTTTTCATGAGTAGTGTTTGATGATAAAAGCATAAAAGCATAATGTGGTATCATTTCACCAAGGCACAATATGGATCATCCATATGGAGCAGAAGTTGATAATACTGCAAAGAAGCAAAAATAAACAGAACAGATGTACTTGTAAAATCAAGTCTGCACCCACCCCAAGTACCTGTTTCTTTGTGTAGAAACTTCTACAAGTTTTGTTGGAGGTGGCTCTGTCCCATGGTGTAGCTGGAAGAGGAAACAGCTCATAGCTGCTTCGCTGAGCACTTGGTTTTGTGGGCTGACCAACGTGGAGTAGAGCGCTCTCACGGCCCCAGAGTAGGTACCTGCTTGCTCCTCGTGGTGCTGAGCAAGATGACAAGGGAATTCATTTTATTTTCTCTCATTCCTCTGCATACTTCATGTAAAGGGACAACTTGGGTCAGATTCAAAGTGCCTGAGGTCTCAGGTACTTCCTTGGTAGAGCAGAGGTACCTCTGTCACCTCACAGTGACATGTGCAGCCTCCTGGAGGACGAGAAGCTCTGCTGCTTACACTCACTTGGCCTGACTGGAAATACCACAGGTTCTCAAACCTTTGCTTTTCATATCCTAGAGACAATGAAACAATTTTTCCTTCACTTTTGAAATGTTCACCTGGTTGGGGTTTTGAGGTTTTTTTTTTTTCTCAGCAAAGTAAGCAAGACATCAATTACTTGTAGAGCATAACTCCAGCCCACGTGCCACGGTGTCTCCCAGGCACCTAAGCAGATGGAGCTGTTCTGCTGAGGTCTCCATGTGCTGACTGTGGATAACCAGAACAGCTGGCCAAGACTCAGGTTTGGCCTGTTTGAGGCTTGTCATGATGCAGTATTGACCCTGTAGTTATCAAGGTCCAATCACTAATGCCTCCTTGCTGACACTGAGGTTTATTTCTCCACTACTGATCAGATGCTCAAGAAATGGTTGTTCTTTCTTCTTGGGCCCCTCAGTTCAGGAAGGACATAGAACTCCTTGAAAGAGCCCAGCACAGGGCCACCAAGATGATGGAGTGGAACATCTTCCTGCTGAGGACAGGCTGAGGGAGCTGGGGCTCTGGAGCTTGGAGAAGAGGAGACTGAGGGGTGACCTCATTAATGTTTATAAATATGTAATGAGTGAGTGTCAGGAGGATGGAGCCAGGCTCTTCTCAGGGATGGCCAGTGGTAGGACAAGGGGCAATGGGTCCAGACTGGAGCAGAGGAGGTTCCATGGGAACATCAGGAGAAACTCTTTCCCTGTGAGGGTGATGAAGCCCTGGACCAGGCTGCCCAGAGAGGTTGTGGAGTCTCCTTCTCTGGAGACATTCCAGACCAATCTGGACACGTCCCTGTGTGATTTATTCAAGGTGATCCTGCTCAGGCAGGGGGTTGGACTAGATGATTTCCACAGGTCTCTTCCTACTCCTGACATTCTGTGATTCTGTGATACCTTCTGCTTAATGAGGGCTTGAGAAGAAGCTCTTTTCTTTCTTAGAGGTGCCATATTGCTGCTCCTTTGTCATGCTGTGCCATTAAACCATACACCACAGTACTTGAAATGAAGTGACTGCAAGCTCTGTTGTATGCATGTAAATGCAACAGAAAGTACTTAAAATTATATGAAAAGCTCTCAGTTGTTTTCTTTCTCTTTTTTAAAGGCCATCTCCCCTTTTCCATCAGTAAAACAAGACAGATGTGAATCAACAGCTCAGCCATTTGGTGTAATGAGCACTTATGAACAAAAATTAAAAAAATTGGGCACTCAGGAGTAGGTTCTCGATGCCATAGCAGGGCAGATCATGTGGTCAACATCTGGAAGATACCATACATGGACTCTGATTTAATAAAGTAGTCACCCATCTGCTGCTTTCTCAGAGTGAGGAGAATAAAATAGCATGCCACATCCCACACACTCCAGCTGTCCCCAGCATCCAGTGCTCTGCAGTTCTGCTAAAAATAAAAAAAAAAAAAGAAACTTTACTGTACTTCAACAAAGACTGCTAGTTAAAAAAGAGACAGTGCACAGTAGAGAGAGCTGTTGCAGAGTACCTGTAATTTCAAAGTGAAGAAGAAAGTTGCTTTTTCTTTGAAGCTGGCTTTCTTTTCAAGCCCCATCACAGAGCTTGCCAACATTTACACCACGTGCCAGCAAGCCTTTTTTTTCAGAAAGTATTCTAGTTCTTTCTCCTGTATTCTGGTGCTGGTGTGTTGATACGCAGCGGGACGACTGTAATTCATAGAATCATTGATTAGAGTTGGAAGGGACTCCCAGAGGTCATCTAGTCCAACCACCCTGCAAGAAGCAGGGACACCCCCAACTAGATCAGCTTACTCAGGGCCTCATCCAACCTGGCCTTGAA